>NCKV01000186.1:0-23761 GCA_003675905.2 Leptotrombidium deliense
ATGAAATAGTAGATCATGAATTGCAGAGTCGCTGAATGTGAGAGGCTAATTTGAATGTTCAAGAATGTCAAATAAAATGTCGTCGAAAATGTTTTACGATTGCATTAAAAGGTTGATTGTAAGCGTGTCTTCGAAGTTAATGACAGACGAGAAGAGTCGTTGAAAACAATGCATTTTCTGGGTGAGTCTTCGCCTGATTTACGCACACTTTCATTTTTCAAACCACAAAACACTTGCAAAACACCCGATTTGTGTTCTTCTTTTTGTCGGCTTCAATTCACTGTGTGACAGTAAATCAACAGAAACTCGTCAAATGTGAGCCAACAAACAATGCAAAAGTATTGTGGTTCTGACAACACCTGAAATTAAGTACTTTTGATGCATCGGTTACTCGTAATGTTCGAATGACTTCATTCGCAAGTGTATTCAAGCGTGGTGTCAGCTAGGAAAAAGTATCTTTTGTGTAAAATTGTAGCCTTTCAACAACAGCTTCACAAACAAATGATATCTTTATTTGTTCACTATTCTTTTGAAGTATTGTAAACGATTAGAAAGAAATCGCAGAAGAACAGAGTATCAATTGCGAACTATAACTGTGCTGAGACTCAGCAAAACGTAATTTAAGCTCTGATTTTTGCCGAAACTGATTGCGATGAAAAAGAAGAGAAATCAATTTCGACGACAGTAATCATCACAATGCTTGCATGCCGAAATTAACAGTTTCAGACACAATTGAAATATGAATTACAGCGTGTATTATAATTGACTCTTTCTGAACACAGAAACTCGCATTAAAACGTCGAGCACTGAAGAATATTTATGAACATTTTATGAACATCATCATTATAATACATCGACTTTGTAGTTGACTGTACATGTATGTATTAGTCCGAATAAAGAAACAGCAAATTATTGTTCACTTCGCTCGTTGCAACGTTGCCGATATCGCAGTGATCGCTGTTTCGAAGCCATTTCGCAACGAAAGATAACTGAGCGACGAATTCTTATTTATCACAGGAGGCAACCAACGCACACACACACACCGCTCTCCGGGTCCGATTTGATCTCGAATCGCTGATACTAGTCCAACTCTGTGTTCACGTTCGGTGTTTACTTCGCAGATTCTTGTTCGCACGCATTCAAAGCATGTCCTGATTATTCAATGGATTGCAGTGAACATTAATTGAGTACTGCTCTTTCGGAGAACAGGAACTAGAACTCAGATGTATTTGTTGCACAGGTTTGAAGCTGTTTAATTGCTTGAATTTCAATGCCGGCGACGACTGCTTTATCTTCATATATTCGCTCACGTCTTGGTTTTCGAGTGGATTAATAATTAATTTGTGACTGTTCGCAGGCGACGCTTGAATACTGCGAATTGCTGATCGACTCAATTCTCGGAAATCAATGTCCTGCAAATAAAGGAAAAAGTTGCCTTCAGATGCTGCACTCTATTTGATAACTGTTATCGTTTAATAATAAAGCGATTGAATACCTCATCGAAACACTGCGGTATCGATTCGTATTGATGCGACGTATCTTCATAAGACGAACTGCTCACCGATGGATGGAAACGTTTACTTTGATTAAACCTATTCATTGATATGCCGTAAACATCACTTCTGAAGTCGCCACGAATATCCTGCGAATACGAGTCTTGTGAATCGCGAAGCAGCAAACGATCGCTTGAATTGTCTGTGTACTGCTGTTCTCTGTTAAACTTGCATTTCAGAGAATCGCCGTTCAATAGACCGTTGGCTGCATTTCTGTGGTGATATGTATTCATAAGAGTAGTCGTTGCATAAGGCTCAGTCGATGCACTTTCCTTCTTTCCAAAAGTAACCAAGTTGTGGCCCTCGACTTCCGCGTAATCCGCGGGCTCGCAATTTACGTCGTAAGTGTGAACCGCGGAATGATTACAAAACTGCTTATTTACATTTTCATCATTGAATGTTTTGTTGTTTTCTCGACCGTTCGCTGTTTTGAAGTTCTCTGAAAGCCACGAGCATTTGTTTGCAGTTGCGTTCAGTCCACACTTTTCAACTTCATCGCATTTATTCAGCTGCACTGTAATATAAGCACCGACACTCTTTTTCCATCCGAGGTGTCTGCGAGCGACGATCACCAAAATTATAGATGACAAAACAAACATTAAAACAACAGCGCAAAATATGAATAACGGTTCTTTGGCGATGTTGTGCAACGTTTCACTTTTGATCACATTTGAATGCGTGTCACCCTTGGATTTGAATGAATAACTGTAACCAGTTTCCATTTTCAGAGGAACTGCTGGAGTAAACGGACCGAAACCGATGGCAGTGAATGCTGCAATGCGAATGTCGTACATCGATCCTTGAGTAAGATTTGTGAGGGAAAACACTGTGCTTGTTGCGCTTGCATTCAGTTCGACTTTGTGAGAGGAACTTTTCGATTGGATTTTCAATAAATATCCTTTTAAGACTCCGTTTAAATCTTGCGGTGACAATGACGACCACAATATCTCAGCGGAGCTGGAATTTGTTACTTTTACTTGGAGATTGTCTGGGAAAGCTGACGGCTTGTCTTCCATAGTTTGTACAGACTTGAGATTCGATGGCATTCCCTGTACACTTTTATAGAAAGGCACGAGAAAGAACTCGTATATAGTGTACGGTTTCAGTCCTGCTATGACGTGAGATGTGACACTACTCTTTCTGACACTCACTAAATCGTAGTTTTGGTTGTAGCTGTTTTTCACGTCTAAAAATCTGATGTGAAAACCTTCGATCAATTGAATGTCACCTTTAAAGTCCCACATAAGTTGAACTGAAGTCGAGTTTAGAACGCGAACTTCACGAAGTGAGACTGAATACAAGCTCAGCGTGTGTCGTGCTTCATTCACTTCTGCATCCGAAATATAATTGTTCGACGAAATTGTATATATCTCGTCGGAAGGCATACTTGGGTAACCCAAACCTTTTTCGTTTTCTGCGCGAACAATAAACACATAACTTGTCTGTGGACGAAGATTGCGAATGGTCACTTTTTCGGCAGTTATTCTTCTGCCCGCGACTGTCCATCGAGTTGACATTTGACTACTGTAATACTCGACTGTAAATCCCATAATGTTCCGTGACTTTTCATCTCTCCTCCACCATAATGTGATCGACGACTCTGTTACGTTTACAGCCACGGGCTTCGAAGGCGAAGATGGATAGTCGAACGGGTCAGGTGTTTTGTGGAAAACCGCTTTCATATCAAACGGCGATTTGACAGACACAGTAGCACTCCAATCAGACTCTCCGTTCTCATTGCGCACAATGCAAGTGTAAACACCAGAATCTGACATCTTCACACCTGATTTCAGAAATAATCACAGTTAGCGAATTACGTAATTTTCTTGAAATTCTTTTACAGCAAGCAGTTTGGATGATAATAATATATACTTTGCTTTTTGAATTTCTTACTTTGTTGTAAAGTAAGTAATTCATAGTTGTCTGTGTCTAAATAAGTGAAAAATTGCTCTAAAATGTGCAGTGAAAAGTGCATCGATCGCAGTGAAACAATGCTTTCAAGTGAATTGTAGCCTGACCCGCAACAAAATTTGATTGATAGACATGAGAATGTTAAGTAACGAGAGAAGAAAAGTAACGCAATTTGCGTGAAAGTAAAGCACTGACCGTCGATTTGCAGTGTTCCTGAATCCAATACGACATAACGAGGCTCGTGTGTAGGTATTGGTTTCTCGTTAAACAACCATTTGACCAGCGCTGCAGTTGTAGCTGATACTTCACAGGGCATCATTAGAACTCCGTCTTCAGGCAGTGTTTGGTTCATTGGTCCAAGTTTTATAATTGGAGGTGGCAGTGTTGACATTCCCATCACAGTAACGTAAGCTTTTCCAATGGAAGAACCGATGCTTGAAATCGCTGAACAAAAGTAGTAACCCTGATCTTCTTTTTTCACGCCATTAATAATCAAGGTTCCCTCCTCGTTGACCGACATTCTTCCATAGACTTGTCGAGGAAACATTAATACCTGACTTCCTTCTTTATTCCAGAAAACAGAAGGGTGTGGATTTCCAGTGGTCACACAATCCAACTTTGCTTCACTATTTATAGGTGCGTTTACATTTTCTGGTGAAACAAGAAATTGCGGACGAGCTGTAAATCGCAGTTTCACAAGCATTAAATAATGTCTACTCGTGACTTGTCTGTCTTACAGTGCACAACAAGCGTTGCAGAAGCGACCGAAATTCCGCCCTGATTCTCGGCTTCACACGAATACAGTCCTTCATCAGCGACAGTGACATGTCTGATCCGTAGACTTTTATCATCTTTGATCTCAGTTCTACGTTTTTTAAAAAATGGGTTACGAATAAAGCGCCGAGAGCACATTTATAGTTTACCTTCCAACAGGAATCTTTCCATCTTTCTTAGTCCAAGTGATCGTTGGATTTGGTTCTCCTTTCGCTCTGCATGCAAATTCAATGGTTTCGTCTGCCAACGCAGTCACGTCTTCAGGAGTCTTCACGAAATATGGCTTCACTGTAAATAAATCAAACGGTGCGTTGAATCGCTTCGTTTTGCTATTCTCGGTTCGCATTTAAATCTTACCGAATACATTAAGCAATGCCTGCGGAGACTCTCTGATTGCGACGATATTTTCAGCGACGCAAACGTACCGTCCTTCGTCAGATTGACGGACTTCGGAAATTTTCAGATCGCCGTTACTCAGAATTCGCAGCCTTGATGAACTGCCGATGTTTAGTGTTTTGCCGTCTTTTTTCCATGAAATCGCTGGTTCTGGGTGTCCGCGGGGAGGAGTGCATTCTAAGATCGCTGCTTCGCCGGCGACGACGGAAGCGCTTTTAGGTATCGTTCTGAACTCCTCTCGGAAATCTGCAAATATTGTTTGCAATAAGTTTTGCTTCTCATAAAAGAAGTAATAATCATCTGACAGCGGTATTCGTTGTGTAAGCGATCGTAACGCGGCGTGATTGATCGTAAATCACGCTTTAGGTACAAGTTTGCTTAACTGAAATTCTGATTGTGAGTGAAATTGTGTTGCCATTGTGCAGCAGGGGTTTCTCAGAAGTGCATTGTTTTCAAAGTTCGCTCGAATAGCGCAACGATCGCGATTATTACAGTGCACTTTCAGACGGTTTCCTGTTCTAATTAAACAACTGCTGTCGACAGCAGTGGTTTCACGGAAAGTGGTAACTTACACGCAATTGCCACCGACGCGTTGCGGCTTCTGGCCTTTCCAACTTCATTGTGGGCCACACACCAGTAAGTGCCGGTGTCTGCATCTCTCTTGTTGTGTATCACGTGAAGAAAGAATAGTGAGCCGCTGGGAAGCATCATTCGGTTGCCGGTGTTTCGCACTTTCTCGCCATCCTTGTACCAATCAATCGTTGGAGTCGGATTTCCTTCTGCTTTGCAATTCAGAGTTGTTGGCTCGTTTCGCCGAACGATCACATCGCTCGGGTCTTCGGTTATTCGCGGTGGTCGCAATGCTGTCAACGATACACAGCGTTAGTTAGAAGTGATTAATGTTTGCCAAAGACAAGAGTAACATTTTACAAAAGCTTAGCGCAGGCAGCATCAGGAGAGGATTAAAGCGATGGACCGTGGGTCATGGATTAGCCTCATCTTTCAGTTCGTTCGCCAAAATTAGTGCTGACGGTTTTGCGATCTCTTCAGCACAACAATGATAGATTCGAATGTAAATGGCTCTTTGTTCGAATCGTTTCAGCTTTGAAACGAAATCTCATAAAACGTTCTCGGGACATTGTGTCCATTGTATGCTTAAAAACGGTAACTTTTTGCCGCACATTTAATGCAGAAAATCTGGAATGGAAAACATTCGAATCGAAAATTTCGGTAATAAAAAGTTGCAATGAAAAGAGAGAAACACAGTTTCGTTGTTTAACCAACAAAAGTAGAGATTTGAAATGTTTGCAATGAGATTGAAAACAAGTGACTTGTGAACAAAAGCAGTCTGAATCGAATACGATTGTTGCTCAGTTTGCGATCGAAGCATCGAACCTAACAAAATTCTTAGCTCAGCTAAGATCTTTACTTTACTTCTTTGCTTGCTTGCAAATAATGAAAACAGTGTAAATGAATGCGGAAAACGGGCTTTTCGAACGATAACTAATATTAACGAGAAGTGATTTGGTGATGGATTACGACTGCAAATACAACGTTTGATCCCACTTTTGGACGCATCGTAATGTTGTTCAGTCCTCTTTGGCGCCGAATGATGAAGATTAAAGTGATGCACATTCGCACTACTCGCAACGCTCGTGTTATTTTCGGCAAAATTCGAGGCGTTACTCGTAAAGCGTAAAGAAACGCAGCGTACAAATCGTAATTGTACCAGAAAATGAATTATTTGCTGACCGTCTGCTCGACAATCGGTTAACTCAATGCATCGCACTTGCAGTCATTAATTATAGCGTTCGCAGCGAAGATGTCATTTCATGCGTTCGCAACATCTTCGTTGATTGCGAGTGAAAAATATATTCTGAATTAGCTTAGCGAAGCAAACGAAGCTGGAAACACACTGTCACTTCATTTGTTTGCCTGTAATTAAACATAATTCGCGTAATAAAGCGGTGATACTTCGTTAATACTGTATAATGCAGTGAGCTGCGAATTCAGCAACAATCATCTCATTCACACAAACGAGAATTTTTTGTCTCTGTGGATAGAGCTCGAATTGAGCCAATAAATTGATTAATTGCTGCCTCTGCAAATGTTAAACATCGGACGTATTTGTTCGCACAGCGATGCACTTGTCTTTGCATTTGTTCTTTGCGTTTTGCTTTTCGTTTTCAACGTTTTGCTGCTTGCTTTTCGCATTTAGCATTTCGCTCATTCGCAACATTGAAAGCGTTAAGCATTGCGAAGAAAAGTTTTCGGCTTCGAAATTGAAATTGAGGTTCAATCAATTTTCTGTTGATTTATACTTGTGTTTATTATTTGGCAAAAAGTTTTGTGCGACGAATGAAACAGTGTTGTGAACACTAGAGAAGAGCAGTGATGAATTACTTTTTACTCTTCATTTCTCACACTGAAACGAACCGAAAAAAGGAGAGAAAAATGAAAAAGTCTTACTTGAAACCGTCGATTCGCTTTCTGTGAAAAGAAACAGTGCGAAAAACACGTAAATTACATCTGTGAATATAAGTTTATGGAAAAGCCATGTTTCGCCCATTTTTAATAAATCGCATTCATTGAGGCACACAATTCACTGAATTCACTTTTCACGAAGAACACGGCCGCAGAAATAAGTGCTGCGACTTGCTTGACCATTTGACCGAAAGTAACCGGGAAACAGAACCGAAAGCTAATTTAATTATTTATAAGTCGTGATTAGTCGGCATTGTTCATCAAATATTGCGGACACAAACGAACAGCGTTTCACGTCTTCCGTTCGGAATCTTCGAATCTTAAAGTGAAAACACGATTTCTGCGAAAAGCATTGATTGAATGAAGAGGAGGACTTTTCGAGTGTTCATCGAGTGTAAGGCGAATAGTAAACTCGAGCTCGAAGACTGTGCAACTCGCTGCGAAATACGAGGCGAACTGAGAAACGCACACTGAGGCAGCGAAACAGCAACACTCGTCGAGAAGCTGCAACTGCTGTCGGATCGATGCTCGGAAAGTTCTATTCGCTGTTTGCGAGGGGACTGCGAGCGCTACGAAAGCAGGCATTTCTCGCGAATCCGGAGAATGAGAGCGAAGCGTGTAAACCTGAAAGCCTGATGTGTTTGTGATGTTACTTTTGCCAACAAATAATATTCGACGAATAATCGTTGTTTAAAGTGAAGTGCGGACTATCTTTTTGTTTACATTCGCTGCTCATAAAACGCATCTTTCTTTTTTATCGTTCGTTCGCACAAATAAATGAACGGCGCGAATAGTTTTGGCCATTTTTGGCAAATGCTTCGTCGAAATAGATATCCGCGACTGCTGCAGTTAATACCGTCCAAGATACGAACGATACGATCGACTTCACTCGCAGCTCATCGATGACAATAAAAAACGTGCCTTTTTAAATTAGCGAGCTTTTCGCATCTCTTCAACGAAACGAGCTGAGATCCGCTCAAAAATTGAACGACGAGAGCACTTCGCTTGACAGCTACCTAGAATACTGTATTTATCAAATTTATCCGTGAATTATTTACTTTTTTTGTGCTACAAATTCAAGTTCTAAAAAAATTGAATGAGAAAACTACTTTTTGCGCAAACAAACGGCACACAGTTTTTAATGAGAACAGTCGACATCCGAAGCGCTTTGAGAACCGTTTACAGCCGCTGAAAGATGTGGCGACGCATTCATAAATCTCGTCGATTTACGTAATTTGAATTCAAAGCGCAATACTGGGGTTAATCGTCGAAACGATTCTTTGATGAGCTTTTTCGCCAGCGCTGTTCTCTGTCCTGAAAGCGGTCTTTGTATTAAAAACTCGGAGGAAGGTTAAAATTTATTCAACGCAACATTCGACGCACCACATCGACGGTTGTCCCGTCAAAGGCAGTTCACAACGAGCACCGACTCTCCGCAACATTAATGTCTATTTGTTAGAACAGAGTTCCCGTCGTGCTTTCTTGCGTCCCTCTCAGCGACCGACTCTCACTTCACTCCTCGAGCAGCTCTCATACATCGCAAACTGCGGAACAGCAGTAGTGCACACAACGGTACACATCTGTCCCTGTTCTTTGGCCCGGACTAGCGACGCATTAAACATTCACTTTTTGCATCCATTCTTCGCGAAGGAAACACTTCCAAGAATAAATACGCTAGAAACGAGATGACAAGGTGTAAACAATGTTTCTTTCTTTAAACAGCAGTGCACATTGCGAGTAGTAAAGCACACCAAAGTCGTCAACTAAAATTGGTCATTTTAAATGTTAGCAATTATTTGCTTGTTTCTTCACTCGTAACGGAAAAGAAGTGTTTTCTGTCTCCTTTGTCTTTTCAATCTTTCGCTGCAATTCTGGCGATCGTTGAGGCGACAAGCGCCGAATAACGATATATAAGTACAAGAAGACAATGCGGCTTATATTGAATACTGAATTTCCGACAGGCTATTAACTCAAGTAATTCACAGTTTAACCTCCTTGAATGCATGGAAACGGCTTTCTCAAGTAATGAGTGTTTGCTTTTCAAAAGACATCGCCTCCAAAATGAACTGAATAGAAGCTTTAATTCTTGAAATTTAAGATAAAGTAAGTCTAAATTCACAAGAGTCTCATAAGAAAGTTATCTAAAAGAAGTTGAGTCGAACGTTCATAATATTGCACTTTCTCCCAGTCTCGGAAATGTTTTCTGTGAAACTTTTTTTTCGCGGTCCAAAGCGTTCGCAAACATCATTACCATTAATCTGAGTGCAGCAACAATAATTTGCCTCTTCTTCTCTCTTATCGGAATCTGTTTAGCATTAATTAATGAATGAATCCTTTTTTAATTAACGATTTAATTTTTTGCGGCGTTCGCTGTTTTCGGCGCCTGAGAGACGTTCTAAACGAGTGCATCGAGAACAATGCGATGTGATGTGTCGTTGCGATGAACAGTGGAACAGTGAAGAGAACATAAAAGACGATCTCTCGCCGAGAGGCGAATTACAAGCAACGCCAACAACCGATATACATTATTGCGATGCGATGCAATGCGATGCAAAAGCACCATTTTCGGGTACGAAGTGCAACACCCAGAAACAATGATCGCTCAGAGTTGCGCTGCGTGTTTGGGTTTGGCCGCGGCAGTCGGTCATTTCGGCACATTTTACTAGTCTATTGCTAAACCGCACTTTTTGCCTAATAACAAAAAAGCGGTCACTTAAGTACCGCAAATTTTGCATACACGTTAAGCCGCAATCAACAAATTGCACGCCAAGCGCAATTATTTAACACTTTATCGCTCAGAGATCAACTTTTTTATTAATGTTTGTAATGTTATAATAATTTCGCTTTTTGTGTACAGAAAATATTTCGTTAAATAAAAACATTCGCGGAAACATTGATTCAACGATACAAACGCATTACTTCAAGCATCGCTGCATTTCATTTTTATGTTATGAAACATTTCTGTTTAACTTTTCAATGCTCTTTTTCATTTCGCATATTTCGAATCTTTCACATCAAAAAAGAAAAAACTGTTTTTGAATAATAATAAAAATATTATTATTATTATTATTTTTATTAAAATTGTAAAACTTCTGGTTTTTCGTTTCACATTAATTACAATTTCAATCGTTTATGAATTATTTGCGAAACTGAATACTGTGCGCAGTTTGAGTTTAATTGCGAATTACGGCTGAAAAAAGTAAGCATTGAGCACGATTTCAGTGAAAAGAAAGCTGAACACACACAATATTATACTTGATTAATAATAAGATTAATATTCATTAAATGAAACGAAAGAACAGTGAATGCAGGAAACAAACGTTGCATTGGATGATGAATACTCTGTTAATTGTGATTTAATGAAAACACGCGAACATAAATCGCGTGCAAAGAACGCAATCAAACTTATCGGGCATAAATTATAAAGTCAAGAATAGAGTGCAATGCACATTCCGAGAGTTAACTAAACTCAACAACGTTGTTACTGCTGCAATGCTTCTGCTGATGTTCAATTGCATTGCATTGAATTAAGTTATGAAAAAGTGCGAAATACATTTTGAAATCGAAAAGCGAATCGAGCTTAATTAAGCGAACGTTAAATTAGTTTTCGCATCGAAAACAAATTACGCCGAAAACGTGTCCTCAGAATTGACCCTAATTAAACAGTGAAATGGAGTTAATATAAGAATAGAGAAATTAATGTAATCATGTGATGTGATGTGTGTGTCGTAATCGCCGCGAAGAGAGTTTTTGCAAACGAATGTTGATGATGAAGTCGCTGGTCAAAACAACGCCTAAATTGCAGTTGCCAATTCTGATTATAAATGCATATATATATTTCTGTTAAAAAACGAGAATTACTTTTAAAGACAGATAATATCCTGCAATTAAAGTAATTTGAAGTGATCAGGTAAGCAGATAGATAACGATCCGAAGAATCGCTTACGCCTGACACTGCAGGCGAATGTTCAAAAAATGCTGCACAAAACGTATAATTGCTGCTGCAGTCAAGTTCACTTCTCAAACAAAATATATGTTACATTTTTACGTTTTTATACACTTTGTCTTCATTAATATATAATTTTGCAGCACTCTTTAAATCCACGACACGTTTTGTTCGCAAAAAATAAGTAAGAAATAAAGTGAACAGCACAGTGTGTACAAGGATGCAAAAAAAGAAAAGCGATGCGTTTTCTTCCAATTCAATAGCATCGCTTAAACCTCTTTAACTCTTTTCATGACAGTTCAACTTTTTCACAAACATCGCCTAACATTGCAGTAATCATATATTTCCATTTTTCATATTAAAAAAAGTTATTCGCGCAAACTTCTCGCGAAACTGTCACCTAAAAAATATTCGCAGTTTCGTGTGTGATTCGAGTTTGCAGTATGAATACGAAAATAACGTTGAAAAAATATTCGCATCAACATCATTCGACTCTCGCTTGTTTGCTATGCTCGTGTGTGTCGTACATTTTCGTCGCTCGTTTTTGCGTGCAAACTGTAAATCACCGCAAATATTATGTATTTTGAATGCGCAACGAAAATAGAAAATTGTGTTTGAATATTAGCGGGTTTCAATGTGTCACTGCAGCAAACCGTGTTTACTGCCATTACAACTAGATGCATCACTGAAAACATGTATATTTTTACCAACATTCGCGAATTATTGAATCAAAGTGAGTGTCGTGTAATGATTCGCGAAGACAACAGTGACTGCATCGTTTTATTAGCAAAAAGAGCTCTTTTAACAAAAAGCGAAATGAAGAAAAGGCGCATCGATAGCATCGCTTAGATGAGCGACAAGAATAAAGAATAAAGAGCTTTCATTGCGATTCTCCGTTATCTTGGTTGTGCTTCGCAAAACGCGCGTTTTCGATGTCCGCCGCGAATGTTGTACTTCATTCACTCTCCTTGTTCTACTGTACTCGTATTCAATTCCTTCGGGTTTAATGAACATTATTCGTCTTCGAAACAAAACATGAAAACGTGCGCTGCTGTTGCTCCGCTTTCTCCTCTCGATCCGTGTGTTGCATCGTTTAGATTGAAGCCAGTGTCTGGCAACGCTAACAACAAACGAATGGCGAGCACACTTTAATGTCGTTTCAGATAAAACCACAAAAGAAATGCTCGTAAATATCGTTTTTAACAGTTAAGTATTCGCGTTGTAAAAAAGAACGGTTCAATAATTCATTGATTCGAGAGATGCATACGAAAAGCTCATAAAAAAGATAAAGCGATGCATCTTTTTTCTTCCTCTCTTCCTCTTAGAATGCAGAATGTAATGTCATATCGTCGAAAATTTGCATTATTCGACGATTAAAATTTTAATTAATATAACGCCTTTCGTAGCGGAGCAATCGTAATCATGCAAATATAACGGCTAATGATTTCTATTCATTTTGTTACATTTCCATTCAATTTTATTTCATTTCAAGTTTCCGTATCTGCTCTCTTTTTATGTTGTCTCGATAAAAAGATTTGTAAAACGAGTAATTTTTGTTTAATATATTAAAATGTAATCTCAAATATATTTAAGTGTTGAGTTACAGTTTAAGTCGGTTTTTGTTTTCATACGCGAAAATCGTGTTCGCAAAACACTTTTCGTAATAAATTTCGCGATCGCAACAACTAAAAGACGAACTGTGAATGCAATGTGTTTACATTTTAGCATATTGCATATTAAATACTATTTGCTTTGCGTCGTTGTGTTCGCCGAAAAAATATGCAAAATATGAGAAACATAAGTCAGTGTACTTGAGTCGCGATATTCGACAATTGAATAATATTATTGTTGTCGAAGAAAAGTGGTTGTTTGCGAAAGTATTCGCGATATTAAAAAGTGATGCTTGCACTGCATTCAAGTTAGCATTGAATGGCGTGCAACTTCTGCTCTTTACTTTCACTTCTCTTTTCGCAGTGCGTGTTTTGGTGAGATTATTCTAAATAAAGAAGGATTCGTTTTCAATGCATTGCATTGCGCGTTATTTGATTAAATGTCAAAAAATTTGTGGCGTTCTCTTGTCCCCGAAGAATGTTTTGCTTTCTTTGTATTTCTCGTTTCTTGCGAAGCGTTGATAAAACTCTCGCCGAACGCACATCTCCAGCTCCATATGTGACTTCTGTGCACTATATGCACTTTACTCAGCTTCTCGTGAACGCATCGGTGTCACTTTTCGGTAATTCGACGCACTCGAATCCCCGTGAAAGCGATTCCAGTTCCTTTCTTCATTCGCATCTCGCTCCGCATTTACTCGTTCGCTCTCGTTTGTTTTTGCGGTACAAAAACAACTAAATTTAGCATTTGCAAGCGACTCGTTCTTTTCTTTTCCCACTTCAGCGTTGATTTCACAAAAGTGGAGAAAAAATTTTCCGCATATTTCATGCAAACGCTTGCAATGATGCTCTGCAAACGATAAGTCATCAGTCGACGAATATCCGCACGTGTAACGTGCCGCGTGTGTCGTAACGTGTGCTTTGCGAGTTGCATCCACGCAACGTGTACACACATCGCGTATCTGCAAACAGTGAAGCAGTGAAGAGAGTGTCGCCTGTTCTCTGTACTCAATGTATTCAGGAAACAATAAATCTCATTTCGCAACGATTACCGAAGAGAGTCGCTCGTTCTCATTCGTTGGTCAAACAGTGAATTCACTGAATTTGTTTCAAACATCATTAACTAAACGCATAATTAACGACTGAATGCGGAGTTTTAGTGCACATATTGCATCTCATTCCGTGTTTGATTGCTTTCACGGCTGTTTTTGCATTCGAACACTCGTTGAATACATGGCATTCGATGTGTGCAATTTAAAATTCGCGATTCGCTTGCATTTCATGGAAATGCAGTTGTTTTTCGAGCGAATCTTTCACTTCTGCTCGCATTCGAAGCCAAAAGCAATGCTAGTTTCCATAATTTATTGAGTCGTATGGTTCTTAACACGATTTAAGTTCGCCTCTGCAACCGTATTGTATTGACAATCGATTCGAGGTACGAATGCAGCAGCGAAACACCGAAGACTCGTCGAATTCTAAATATTTTATTACGGCACACACTGCATAAGCAAAACATTGGCTGCATACACTCTTTTATAGTTTTTTATCTAAACACGAAAGCTCGTAAAAATAACACCTTAGCTATGCAGCCTTCCAGCAGTGATCACTGTTTTCGAATACAAGTACACAAGTTTATGCGAACACTATAAAAACTATAAATTTATATCAGAAATGTGTATTTTCATGTGTGCAGTACATTTTTGAAAATTAAATTTGCAAAGTAGCGCAGTTTATGCATTCGGATTTGAAAATCCATCAATGATAATGAAATAAAAGCGAACGTTCAATGTTTACGTGCGGATCGAAATGGAGCGATTCTTTGTACAACGAATTTTGGTTGTGAAATTAGCGCAATGCGATGCATTGTCAACAAACCCATAGGTATGGCCCCCAGTGTGTTATCGATTCGACGACGAGCCCTCTTTTCGAGCAAAGTACTGCGAAATTAAGGCTCGTTATGAATGATGCTGCTTTGGCACACCATTTTTTGCTCTTCTCTTTCACATTCGCTGCACTCGTTGCATTTATTGCGCACACATCGTTTTCTGTGTTCGCAACCACTGAGTGCGTCGAACAATTACCATTTTCACTTGAATTTGAGCGCAATTAAAAAAGCTTCAGTTGTTCGCCACTCTGCGAAACATTTCGCACCCTTTTCTGGTCTTAATTACGAGACATTTTCGCACTGAATAAGAACACTGTTTTCAGTGGCAAGTGATGTTCATTAATGTTAACTGTGATGTATACATTCGCAGCGAACGAACGGACAGCGGAAAAGAGATGAATTATTGCGCGTAAAATAATGAATCAATTTTCATATTGTTTAATATAATAGAGTGAACAACGAAGAGAAAGCACACTGTTCACACACTGCTGATATTACAGCAAATAAAGAAAGCGATTACTTATAACGAATATTTGGGATATTCGCGCATAGAGTGGTTTCCCTCGGCGATTCTCGTCGAAGAAATGTTTCTCCCATAAATTGCGAGCTGATAATAATGAGTTCGTTTTCGCTCGTTTTAAATAAAGTGCACTTCTCTTCACTGATCAACTCGTCGCGAGTCGCTCGTCACTCAATCTTTACGATTGGCGCCGGACATCGAAAGTGTTACTTGTGTTCTAGTCGCGAATTACGGCGTCCAAAGTTACGTTTAACTGCATTAACTGCCTTTTAACCACATTTAGATACTCGAAAACTGTCCACAAAATGATGAGATGCACTCATTTCCTTCGACTCACAAACAGACTTTTAAACAAACGTTTTAAATAAAAGCATCGCAAATGTGGCTCAAGTAATGTAAATTGACTGTCAACTGGCCGGCTGGTGTAACGAAAACCATTGCAATTTCGGTCGTCGCCTTATTTACGTTTACTGACTCTTAGTTTGCATTGCATTTATCATTTTCAGCTAAATTACACATCGCAATGAATGAAGTAAACGATTGCTTTTAATAAGGAATTCAAGTTGAAGTTTACCAGTTTAATCGTCGTAATTAGTCTCGATTAGCATTTAATTACGAGAAATCAGGCAATTTGCTGAAACAAAGGCGAAGCCGTTTCGTCGACTGTTTTCGAGATGAAAAATGAAATGCAAACAGAAAGCAATCTGTAAACTGTCGTCTTGATAAACGTTTGTATGAGGCGAATTATATTTACGAGCAGTTCACAAATAGTTTTTAATGGCTTTTTTTGTAAGCAATTTGAAAAACAACAAGTTAAAGGTGTACTGAATGATGTGCACACAAAACATAAGCACATCGCAGACACTTGCACTTCAAATGCTCAATACTGTAATCAAGGTTTGCGAAAACACTCGTAAGACGATTTGTTGGCTACATCGAATTGCTTCGTTTATTTACGAGGCACACATTTCTCGACAAATGAATCGCATACTTGGCCATTGCTTTATTAAACGAATTCAACTGCATTCAATGTTCGCCAAGAAAAGTCTAATTTATGGCCGAAATACTCGGCGATTCGAGTTTGAATTGTGTTCTCTGCTTCACATAATGAAACGAACGAATAAATCTTTGCATTTCAACGAACACAACAATGATTCACTAATTATTAATTTGCATGTTTAATTCACGCAGCGATGTTATTGAAAGTTATTTATTTAATATACGCACTGCATTGTGCGTGTGTATGCTGTGTTGTGTATTGAAAGTTTAGAACGATTCGACCGCAATTTTGTGCCGTTCTGAATTCAAGCGAATAACGAAATACTCGTTGAATAAAGATGAACTCTATTGAAATTGCAGCAAAAATAGTTCGCATAAACATCGAACAGCGAATTGAATGCATTCGCTGCGACACAGCGACACAAATCTCGGTATTCAATTTCAGTATAGCACTGCTTTTGAATTGAATATTATTTAAAAGAAGCTTTTGCATCGCGTTTTTTTCTTTTTGGTTTTACTTACTGGAAACGACTGATTCGATGTGTAGCTGAAAGTGCAGCACAACAATAATCCATCGGATGAGTCTCCGGAGGTGTAATGTCTGAAATATCATTTTAAACAGGAAATCGAGCCGAGCACATTTATTAAACCGTTTATTTTCAATTCACTTTTTAAAATCACTGTGAAAAACGATTTTTAAAGATGAATTTTAATGAGTGAACGAACACATACAACGCGGTTCACTGTTCACTCGCAAAGTATACAGTTCAGTGTTTTCGTAATGTTTCGTGCATCGAACGAAGACTGCAAATTATGGCACTGGAATTGGTTGCAACTGTTACAGAGAATATGTCGTGTCTACAGTTTGTGTCGTCGCTGCGAAACACACGAAAGAAATACGCACAGAACACCAGAAACGGTAACTGAGCTTTGCAGAGTACATTTACAGCGATCGAAACAGTGGAAAGTTCTATTCACACCCTCATTTCGGGGGACACGAAGTTTTCATTGAAAATATATTGTGTTTACTAGCATGTTCGCTGAGTGAAGAGAAGCATCTTTGAACGCGGTTTTCGAATGTCCATCTCGACGACCATTGCTTCGCTTCGTGCTCTTTTTATGTTTTCTGTTCGTCTCAGTTTTCCGTTTAAGAAACGTTTTCTCGCGAAATTGTGTGAAAGAGAACTTTTTACAAAAAACAATGTTGCACTGTTCAAAGCGGTCTCGATCGCGTGTTCTCAATAGAGGAGCATTCATTGCAGTGCTTTTCTTAAATGTTACGCTTTGTTTGCGAAATACACTCGAAAATTGTGCGTTAAGAAAAAGAGTGTTCATAAAAGGAGCTTTTCAACAAAAAATGTAATTCAAGATCTTTTTCGTGATACATTTCAGCATAAATCAAATGAAAGCAAAAACTTTATTAAAAGTTCGTAGTTCGCCGTACAAGTGTGCAACAAACAATACGGTAATCGATAAACTGGCTCGCAAATTAGAAATGCACAGCCACAGTTTACATTATCCACGCACAAAGTGTACCTTAATTTTCATTCTCCCCGCGAAACGAACGCAATTATATTTTAGTGTAAACTCTAGCAACTCTGGCAATAATAGCCGACAAACACAATTGATGTATGGCTGGCATCGTTTTAACGAATATACAGTACATGCACAATTTCGTCAAATAAACAACGTTACGCAACGAATGTATCGAAAACATTCTTCGACTATTATTTCCTCAGATGTCGAATACAGGAAATATTTTCTCGTTTTTATTCAATTTCTCGGAAATTCATAAATAAGGCAGAGCTTTGCATTTGTGTACCAAAATAACAGTAAATAGAAAATATAAAAATATCGTCGGCTGCGCAATATTCTTACAATGCATTTCCTATTCGAATTCAATTCACCGAAAAATTGTCTCATTGCACAACAAAAGAAATGCGTCTCATCACTCATTCTTTGTAAGCATTTTATTATTCAATTACTTGTCGATTTGTTGCACCATTGCAACATTGCAATTAAAATGGTCTCGATTCGAGACTCCAATTTCGCTTTCAACATTTATTTCGCTCATATTTCATCGTTTGTTTGCTTCTTGTTTGTTTGTGTTTCTCATTGAATATTTGTTTTGATATATTAGTTTATAAAACGTTCGCAATTTCGCAGTGCGAATTCAGTTTAATGTTCGTCTAGCGTCGAAAGCAACAATAAAATGAATGAACGAGAAACGATGAACGACTTGCAGTTTGTGCTTAATGTGTTTGTGTGACAATAAGTCTTAAATTTTGTGTGTTACAACGATGTTCTGAGAAGAGCAGGAGAGAAGCAGAAACGAGTGTAATGAAGATGTTATGCGAAAACAGAGACTGCTTATTATTTAACGATGGCCGACAAATGTGTAAAACGCTTGTTTAAAGTTTAAACTCAAATTTTATTGTCTTTAAACGGTTCACTGGAAAACAGAGCTCGAGTAACTGCAGCAGCTACTGTTTTTTACAATTGCTGTGTTTATCATGTACGAAATTAGTTGAAAGTCATTTATGTACACGGTTGTTTGGCGTTTCTTTGATGGCTTCCACAGTAATTGACAATTAAGAAGATTACAGTTACAGTTTTCGGCTTTTCTTTAATAGCGAAACACACATTGCGTAATGAGTTCTCAGGAGTTGATCACTTTAGCACCGAATTTCTTGTGTTCTAAACGCTTTGTAACACCGTTGTAACAGGTGCTGCAGAATTGTGAACGAAGCATGGACACATCGGTCGATACGAGTGATGACGCTTTAGTAAATATGAGCTGCAAACGAGGAAACCAAAATAGACCGGAAACGGAGCTATCGATTCGTGCGCAATTAGCGATCGACGACAAACGGTTCTAACTTAGAACTAAGACGCCAATGGAACACACATTCGTTCCATCATTGCTTACTTTGCGAAATCAGACAACAAATGTTGAAATAAACAATTGGCGAAAAGTAAACTTAATTTAGAGTTTCGGGAGAGCAAAAAATAGCCTGAAAGCAATATTCGGCGATGCATATCGATTGAAGCATACATTTCACAGAGAAAATCAATTTCGCAAAAAGAAACACTCATGTTTAAGCTTAATTCGACGGAAAATTAATAAAAGCTTCGCAAAATTTACTTTTCAATAATTCATTGCGAATAAACACGAAATAACTAATAATAGAAAACGTGTCTCTGTCGCCGGCTTTTCTCTCATCTCGCAACTTTTGCGAACAATAATAATTCGGCAAAAAGTTGGAATGAATCATGAAATAATTTCAATTACAATAGGATTACGTTTGAACCCACCGAAAAACGTTTATACAATTTTCAATTCAAACGACATTTAATAAGCGGATCTTTGCCGGTTCGCAAAGTTGACGTCCGAAATGTGTCCGCTTTAATAAATACAAACGACGCTCGAGTTTATATTAAATACAACATTAGTGTCACAAAAAGTGCTCATCGATTGCAATCTATCTTCGTTTGTCGTGCAGGTAAAAGCAATGCAAAAAACGTGTGTACATACTGTGTGTACGTAGTCGTCGTCGTTCGCAATACGCAAAGTATGCGATCGCAAAGATTAGTTGAATACAAAGAAGACAAACAACAACGAACACAGCGAATACAAACAACGATAATTCAAAATGATGCAAACGTTTGAAAGCAGCATTTGACGTGTATTTGTTTGTTGACACAAGTTTTTAAAAGATATAACGCAATAAGAAGCTAAATGAAAAGAACTGTAATGCTGTGTAAACGAAAATAGGGAAAAATGAAGATGAAAAGAGCTTTAATTGGAATTAGGCAAAGATAAGCTGGGAATTACTTTTTTGCTTGTTTGTTGGCCGCAACATAAAAGACAGGCGATAAAAATGAAAATGTCGCCGCAAATTGTGATCACAATTTTGAAATTGAGTGCAATTTTACGCAAAACGGCTCAACGAGAGAAAAGTGAAAATGAAGCGAGAAAAAAGAAGAAAAGTTTCCATAGATAATTTGCAGAACATTTTCGGCGTTTAGAACATAAAAGTGAACGAATCTCGAATAATTCTCATTTTTGGCGGCGGTCGTCGGTTTCAATGTTCATTTCAGGTCATTGTTCGCTGAGCACAACAACGCGTTCATTTCTCTACTTTGTTTTCTACTTTATTTAACTTTGTGTTAACTTTGTTCTTGCCTTTTTAATAATGAAAATAAATAATTGCGAACTGCTGCAATTGCAATGCTTTTGACGTGAGCAAGTACAGCAGTGAATTGCAACCAGATTAATTATTGCTGAGAATGAAACTATTAAAATGTTTTAATGAAAATCAATTTCGTTTTGCGTATCAATTTCTCGCTTTTCATTATTTTTATTTAGCAACACTAAATTATAGTAAATTAAATGCAACACTAATTTTGACGGCGAAATAAGTTGCAATTTGTTTTCAATGCTTCTTCGCAAATTGTTTTCGCTATAAAAACTGGAACCAATTTTTTCGGTTACAAAGTACGTGTGCAACCGAAATACACTTTTTATTGTCGACTCGTTAACCAATGAACGCAAAGCGAAGAGTATTTCGGTGCGGAAATGTGACCGTTTTGCACAGCGGACATAACACAAGCTCTGCGGGAGAAACGGGACACAATATACAGTGGTCTGTGTTACCAGTGGTGAGATATGGTTACTCAGCGATCGTGGTAAACAAAGTCGCGCATCGCGTATTCTGATGCGGTTTCGGCAATAGCTTTTAATCTGCATCTGACAGTTCTCCTCAATTGTAAACAATAAAATCGTCGTTCTCGTGTCTCGCAAATTGGAGTGTTCGCTATTCACAATCAAAATTCGAGTCCAATTTTCGAGTAACTATCACTGATCTCCAGCAGATTCGTGTCTCTTTTCCGTCTGTTGATCGCTATTTTCGAAATTAATTCTGCGTTCGACGCTCGCAGTTGAATTCATGTTCACTGCACAATTCGCCTGATTTCTGCTTCACTTTCATTCAACTGCTCTCGTATTCAGCAGTATTCAATTTTCACAGAGGAACACAATTTTCAAGTCAACGTACATTTGCGTTGCTGCTTTCATTCGCAGTCGACGTTTTTTTATGTCCACAAAAAACGAGACGCGAAATATTTTAATAAAAGAAAGACTGAAAATATAATTAAATGTAATAAATTTGCTTTTCGAATGCGTAACAGTCGAGAAAAGAGCGAAAAGTCAAATTCGATTCTTGTTTCATAGTTTTAATTAAACGTAACGCGAAGTGATGAATTGTAAATTATTTTGACGATCGTGAGCGATCGATAGCAATATTACATTTCATTACTTTCCTTTTGATCGCTTTTATAGATTAATAAATAATATTCGCAATATTCGCTGTAGTAACGTTCATTTTTACTGAAACTCTTATATAATAATACATTAGACATTATATTACAATATCCATTACATTACATATTCTTTAATTATTCTTGTCTATTATTTAATTAAATAATCGAGAGTCGAGTATACAAACAATTAATTAAAATTCGTTCACTTCTTCAACTTGAAAACAACAACAAACAACACAACACGTTGCAGTGTTTCATGTTTGCTGCATTCTGCTCTTCACTTCACTTCAATTCACTTTAAGGCATACATTGTTTTTAAGCAATAAATGAAGAAACAGGCGAACGATTAATTTGAGCAGCAAAACAATTTAATCTGAATGCAATCAAATTGCGAATACTTTATGCAATTCATAACGAATGCTAATTTCGCAAGTTATGAGGCGTACAGTTATTTTTGTATCTTAAACAGCATATTTTATGTTCGTCTGTTTGCCTTTTAAATACACTTTTATTATATTTATGGAGAAACTCGAATACGAACAATAAATCTTTTGTGAGCCATAGCGAATGTCCAGAAGAACGATGAAGAATAAAGAATAATTATTCAACGGCGAAAAGCAATGAGTATTGTTTCACCGCAACGACGCCATTATTCTTACGACATATCAGTCCATCTTTATTTCGCAAAATGAACGCAATTAGAACAATATTTTTCGTTCATTCGTTCAAGTTATTCTTTACTTGCCAAAAATGGTCGTCGTTTCGCAAATCGAACGATCAAAGATTTATTTCGATGCCCGTTTTAATTAGCGAATTAATCAAAATTTTGGGAGTAAACCGAAAAATGTTTCATTTGATTCACCTTTAAGATCTTTTTCATTGAAAACGTTCTTAAAATGAAAACATTTTACGAGCTTTTCGGCTGTCGATTCGCGGCAACACGATTCGTTCAAAAATCAACAGTTTTTTATGAATTGCAAAAATGTTCTCTGCAAACGTCATTAAATATTGGCTGAGACCGCAAAAAAACAGCCAAAAGCGATTGATTATTGCTCTGCACTATTTTCTCGCCGAATACGCTTCATTAAACGAACCAACAGTTTTCCATTTATTAGCGATACGTTTTTCATACCTTCTTCATTATTGGTTAAACACCTCCAGTCTCGCTGTGAACTCGTATTGTTATTATGACTGCTTTACAACGTTTTACCTTTACATTCATCCTTCGATTTATGTGCAAAATTTATGTATTAAATAAATGTGAACTTTGAGAACCGAAGGCGAATGATCGCCGAATTAACAGCGACCATCTAAACTGCCTGGTATGCTATGCTGCGATGAATACATTTTCGAGACTAATGCTCGACGCTCGACGAATGTCACTGCGGAGACTAAAATGCTTCTCTGCTTTTCCAAGAATGCAATTAAACACCAAACATTAGGAGTCTTCTGCTTTTACATTTTCCTTTGCAGAGACTTATGAAATCGCAGCAAAAATCAATGCGGCAAAAACATCGATGCGAACGAACGTCTCTGTTCTCTGTTCGCTGCTCTGTTTTCGCCGTCCAAATATGGATCGCGAACAACGAGAGAAACGCCAGAAAAAGGAAGCAAACTTAATTTGAATAAATAAATTCAATTTATTACAACACAACAAAGCACAGCTGTACACATACATCACACACATACACAATACCACATAATATTTCGTTGTAAACGTGAACACTGCAAAGCACTGAAAAGCAAGCATAGCGGACTTTGTTCTGCAGTTAGAATTTGTTGCAAGTGATGCAATAACAACAATATGTATCATGTTCGACTCTGGCACAATCGAATATTAATTGTAATTTATTATAAACATTGAAATAGAAATCTGTTTTCATGTTAGAATTCATTAGAAATGATGCAATAACAACAAACTGTATCGACACTCGAACAATCGAATATTGATTGTAGTTTATTACAAACATTGAAATAATTCTCGAGAAAAACATTTGCATACATAATTACAGAATGAGAAAAATGAATGGAATTCGATTACAGCAAAAAAAGAAGAAAAAAGTCGACATTCCCGACGAATTCCGAATCGTATTACGCGAATTAACGTTTTCATTAGTTATTATATTCGTCGTTGCATTATTTCATTGAAACACATTAAAAGTAAAGATCAAAATAACCTAATTTTAAGAATTGAAGCTTTTATTGATTATTCAGTAGAATAAGTTACATAAAAAGTTGCAAATCTCCAGATTTCTTTCGCTGTTTCGTTTCACGTTTTCATGTTTACGATTTTTAAAATTTAAAATAACAAAATATGGCGAATAAAGATCAGCAGCGAACATAAAATGTGATATTTTATGG
>NCKV01000187.1:0-23752 GCA_003675905.2 Leptotrombidium deliense
TTACTGCTTTGCATTATCACATCGATTTGAGAGGAAAAGAAATAAAGATTTTATCGTAAATCGCGTTTATGCACAATGAGTGTAATTTAATTTTTTCGAATGCATACAAAATATTTATTAGCATGCTGCACAATCAACGCGAAGCAGCAATTTTTAATATGAGAATTTTGTATGCAGTGAATGTAATAATAGTGACAAAGTTTGTCAGTAAATAAGAGATTATATTAAGAAAATCGAATAAGGTTCCCAGAGGCATCTCAAAGTTAATAAAGAAATAATTTACATAATGTGATCGATGGGAGTTTTGAGAGTTACACCGAGTTTTGAGTCGTGGGACAGTTTCTATCGATAAATCATTTTTGAAGGCATTTTTTATAATATTTAATATTAAACAAATTTAATAAAAGTTCTAAATTTAAATGCAATTACAGTGAGTCTGTTTAGGACGAACATAGAAAACGCAAAAGTAGCTGGATGTGTATTAAGTTACATCAATTTGTTGAGTCAATCGAATCTCGTGGGAAAGTGAGCGAAACGAAGGTGTTCAAGTGATTTCGTTCGTTTTTCGCAAATCACACTTCACACGGAAAGTGATTGCTTGTGCACAACAAGTGGTATCAATCAGCAACCGCACAGCTTTGCTTTCATTGCATTCAATGTAATTTGCATCTATTATTTGTTTGAAGGATAATCGGTCAATTCTCGACATCACTGCGAACACAGTCACTCGAATACCAGAGTATATATCTTTGAGACGAACATTTGCTGTTCATCGCAATAGTGATCACAATTATTGCATATTCTCGACACAACCGAAACCGAAACTCTATTAAATCATGAATTCAGTTCGCTGTGCAGCGGACAAGTTAGAACCTTAAAACTGTTGAATTTGTGGTGAAATGAATTGGTTCTCTCGAATTTTTGAATACAAGCAATAAATATTTCGCAGTTGTGTTGTCTGACAAATAAATAGTGGAAACAAATTCGCAATTCGGGAGCCATTAAGACTGACTTTGGAACGACATTTGGAGCAGTGACTTACTGTTTGTGTATTGTTCAATGAATTCTGTTTTTGTGCACAATCCGAACAAAACACGGAACTGTTCAAAGACACATAAATCTATGCATTTTTTGAAAACATTCGTAGAAAATATTGTGTGCTTACAAATTTTGAGGGAAAAAGTGCTAAAATAGAGTGAAATTAAGTTTGCGTTTGCGGGAAGTGTTTGAGGGCCATTACACCGTGCAGCCCCTCATTAAACAGACAATGGCCATTTCAAGCAACCGTTGTGGCACTCATTCGTTTGCATATCACTCACAGCAAATATCCTACAGCGACGTATAAATTGGCTCCCAACGAGTGTTTCCATTGTAAAACTTGAACACTCTTTTTAACATTACAATCACTGTTTAATAAAATGTATTTTCAGAGAACGAATGCATTCTACTTGTAGGAGTCGAGTTTATATTGTTTTTATTGTATTTGCTATTATAAAAAGTAACGAACATTGAATGCATTGAAACATTATTAGAGAATGAGTCGTTACAGGAACATTAATCCGTTTCAAAGAACAGTCAGCGTTGTAATCGCACGCATAACTCGTAATTTAAAACTTTCTTCACACTCGTAAAGCAAAATGCTTTCATGATTGTGTGTATGTTGTGTGCATGCAACGATACATTGTGTTACCGCGTAATTATAGACGGTTTGCTGCAAGTGCTGAAATGCAACCACTCTTAAATTAGCAGCAATCACGTAACAAGCATCCTTTAACCACGAACTGCTCACTGCTGCTCCGTACAACCGTTTTCTTGTTAACAGAAGAAGCTGAAAGTTTGCAGTCGTGAGCTTCTATATTCAAAGGTGACTTCTCGAGAAATAAGAACGCAATAAACGCTGCGGTCGCTTACAAATCTCCTACAATGCAATCATTCTTAAATCCGATTTGCCAATAAAATGCATTTCATTGTTATTTCTCGTTTATATCACTGGTTTTGACGTACAGATCACAGCTGTGTCCATTCATTGATACTGACAACATCGCAAATTATTTGAAATGTTTTTTAACGCACATTTAAAATGTGGAATGTTAATTCTACACTTTTGCCCGATTGTAACAAATTGTAACGATGCATTAAAACGAATTATTGAACGACGCAAAAAATTTTATCATCTGTTGAAGGAAAAAGCAGCAATACAAATTGAATTAATTGAATTTTAAAACGTGAATTTTTACACTGTAAAATAAAAACGATTATTTTTAGATGCACTTTTGTGATTTTTATTTTTTGTGAATAAAATTGTTCATCTCTTCCTGATTCACGAATTATAACTTGCAATTTGTAAGTTGATTAATTTTTCAATGTTAACCTTCGCGGTAAACATAAGCGAGCTGTAAAGGAAGTGCTGCTCTCTTTATTTGGACAAAAGTGACAAGTTCTGAAAATCCTTCTTCATTTCAATGCGAACAAGTTTGCGAAGAATCACTCCGCAATAAATGTGCGATTCAGCAAAATTTGAATTTCCTTTTTTAGTGAATCAATTAATTTCTCGTTATTCGCACAGAAACGAAAAATAACGAATAACAGCTCACTTGAAGAAAGTGACAAAACGAAAAGAATTCTTTAGCGAAAATGTAATTATTTATATTGTAAACAAATTAAACGAGTTTCAATGAATATTGTCTAAAAAATAACAGAGGTGTGTGTTGCTTTGTTGTTTGTCAATAGAAGAGACGTGAATTACTGGAATGCGAATGGAAGGGAAAGCAAAAATGCTTGTAAACATTGGCCTTTAGATGCTTTGAGCAGACGTAAAACAAATGTTTTTTAGTTTCGATCGAAATGCGAAAGCAAAACGAATCGATGAATGTTGCGTACAGTTATGTATACCGTTAGAACTTGATGATTGTTCGCTTTTTTCGAGAATCTATTTTTTGTGAAAACGAATTCTTGTTTTAGTGAATTGTCAAATTGTAGCTTTATTCTTGATTCGCATGTTGTATTGATATTAATTATTGAAGCGTTGATCTCGTGGAGCGATTGGAACACAAGGTTGTTTTTAATGAAGAGACTCCTTGAAAGCAATTTAATGGATTCGAAATGTTATTTATTGAAAAATCTTTATCGACAACAGCTGTAAGCAACAACACAGTTTTGCAGTGAATTACGTTTGTTTTATGACTGCTTGTAAAGGTGATTGTTTTCGTCGCTAATAATTCTGTGATGTTATGTGCATAAAAAGAGCGACGAATAGAAATCGATGATCGTGAACAGGTCTTATCACAAGTATGCCAAGGTGTTTACTTACTCTCACTGATCAGCCGAACAGCAGCGAAATGTGGCCCAATTTCCATCATTAAGCGTGATCATGAGTTCTGCGATCCGCAGACAATTGTCTGTACCAGTAAACCTAAATACAAGTATTGAATTCAAGTGTTCTACGTCTGGTCAACTTGCGAATCTACAATGTGAATCGTGCTGCAACATTGAATGTGAAAACGCGACCAAAGATTTAACTGAAAATCGTACAGTGAAAAGTAAAAGATGTAAATCACTTCCATCTGAAGAAGATCTTACGAAAAATCGCTTACTTTCAGCCTCAAATAGTGACTTCCGTTGTTTATTGCCTACGAAACGAGAAACGCATAAAAATTCAGTGATTACTGGCTATTCATTCCGCTTAAGATACCAACATGCTACTTCGGAGACATCCGTTAAAAAAGTTGAATCTCTTAGTAGCATATTTAGTGACTTAACACCAGAATTGGCAGCTATACTTCAAGATGAATTTATATTGCAAGAATTATTAGAAATGAGAATTCTTTTGGATCAAATGGCTTTAAGAAGATACTCAACAAGTCTTTTCAATCTTTTAGTAACACGACCAGCAGGTATGTACAGCTTCAAATTACACACCTAAGATACATAATTGATATGAGACCGTAAAAATTCTCAAATTACACAATATTTTATTCAATGGTTATCACAATAAAATAATTGCAAAATACTGTGAAACCAACTAGTATATTACGTAACATTGTTAGATACTGTAAAATAAGTGTCAAGTGGTATATTATCTTTTTGAGTAAAAAGAAAGGATGATCGCTATTGAAATACTTAACTTTTTTGTTAAAAAATTGTTTTCATTAGTAAATGATAAAGACGTTTTGAAAGGTTCATGAATGATTTGATTTGAATACACAATCTTCATATCTTGAAAAATAACGTTCGACAGTTATATTACGAATTTATATCTTGACAATTCTTTAGGTGAATACAAATCCAATTACTCATAAGTTGATTTAGATCCGTTAATTGAGATTATTTAACAAACCTTAGAAATAAAACAAAATAAAATAAAGTGAAATAAAATAATCAGTTTTTTAAATTAAACCTAAACTGTTTATAATGTTGTGAGTAAGAATTAGGAGAAATACTTGAATAGCTTAACTATGCGACTTTTTAATTTTGTTCATTTTTACACATACATCCATTAATAATTACATTCGCTATTATATGTATATCGACTAATCTATTTTGGTTATCTTTAAAAAGTAAAATATCACGCACATTTCAGTTATTCTTTATAAAGATTATTAATGATATTGCTTGCACCTCTTATTTTTCACAAGTTGTATAAATGAAAGAAACACAATTTCTTGTGTTAAAATTAGTAATTGTTTTCTTTGTAATATTCTTGTCTTGAGAACAAATTTCACTTTTTATTGATATAATGTTATTTTACAAATATTATTGACACAGAGACGGGAGAATCGAAAGAACAGTCAAATAGCGTTGACGTTCCTCCTGAAGAGCCTATTCCACACTTTCCAGTAGGATTGTTTCAACAAGATGAGTGTGGCGTTTGTTGGGAACATGTTTGGTTATATCGACGTCCATGCTGCTCATTTGCTGTTTGTGCCAATTGTTGCAGCAATTATTATGAATACAAAGTCAGAATGGCAATTGTATCCATCGAATGTATTAATCCAAAGTGTCACGAATACGTTCACAGGGATGAGATCTCAGTGCGACTCTCTTCAGAAATGAAATGTATTTACTATCGACTCTTGTCCGCCGACAACTGTGATGAAACTTCAAAAACTTGTCCGAAATGCAATCGCGTGCATCGATTGCAATCTGTTGCCGATTTAAAGGAAATGAAAAGCAAAGCGAAAACCAATTTCAATGTTTCCAGGTAATTATTATTGCATCATATTTAGTGAAACAAAAGTTTTGGACAAAAACGTTGTGCGGCGTGCATCTTTGTTGCACAGAAAATAATGTGAACACATTTGTACAACATTCATGTCCAATGTTATTGTGACTGTTACATGTCACAGTTTAAAAGTGAAAAGCATTTGTTTAATGAAATACTTGGAAACGTATGTTTACAGAGTGCAGTGTGCAGAATGCGAATGTGTCTGGTGTTTCCTGTGTCATTCTCCGTGGCACAACGGAATTACGTGCAAACAGTTCAGGAAAGGAGATCGTTTGTTGAAGTTTTGGGCGAAGCAAATTTCTCACGGACAGGTTAACGCTCAAAGGTGTCCCAAATGCAAGGTTTGTGCTTTCGAAATGAATTTTAATTTAATTTGAAAATTTAAAAATCACTTTTAATTCAATTATTAACTCAATGTTACAATGATATGATTTTCGAAATGAGCACAATATATTTCACACATTAAATGCAGTTATGTTTTTTTTTGTCAGACATACATACAACGAAGCAGTGGTTGCGACCACATGCACTGCACTCGCTGCGAGACCAACTTTTGTTACCGTTGCGGTGATAAACTTCGAAGACTCAAATTTTTTGGTGATCATTACTCAAAACTTAGCATATTTGGTTGCAAGTACCGCTATAAAGCTGAGAGTCCAGTTCAAAGAAAAATTATTCGAGGAGCTGTTTTCGGAAGTAAAGTGATGTTAGCACCAGTTCTAGGTTCGCTGGTTGCCTGTGCAGGTATTTTGGTGTGTGGTGTCGCAGTGGTTGCTTTACCGCTCTACGGAGGCATTCGATTGTATAGGAATATTCAAAGAAACAAAGTTCTTCAAAGAGAAATGGAAACTATGTTTGAAGGTGTTGATCCCGAATTTTCACCGAAACAGTTCACAGAATAGAGTAAACAAACGGACACTTAATTCTGCTTTAAATAGCTCTCGAACTACCTAACAACTATAAATTATCTTACAAATTAGAAATGAACCAAAATGAAGCCAGTATTCAGAATACAGAAATCAGGTGCACAATTAACAGACATTTTGTTGTCTTCCTTTGCATTTTACTGTTAAGGTTAAGATTGATATAAAGTCGAGCTTCTCACAGCTGTGTGCAGAAAGAATATATTTTTGCGAAAGACTTAATGATAGAAGTAAAACACAAAACAAACAAGTTACATTTTGAGCCATTATAAAACATTATGCAAATTGATTGATATATAATTGATTATTGATTGTCGAATGAATGTCTGCTGTATTGTAAGTTCAGTTTCACAGATGAAAGTGTCAAACAAATTGTTTATTGAAATAGAAATGTATAATTGTTATCGCACTTCAATTTTAAAAATTTTAAATCGTTGACGAAACACTTAAAAGTCTAATTTAAAAAAACAATGAAAGTAAACAAATATTTCTTGAAATAAGAACAAAAATTCGGAGGTTAACACGTTCAAATAACGATAAATAATGTTATTTTCCAACCACGAATTGTAGTTAAATTATGAAATCTAATTAAAACTAATTTATTTTAAAGTATGACTCCTCGATTCATGTAAATGTGCAAAAAATTGCTTTCACGGTTCCGCTGAAGAGCGAAGCAAAAATAAACAACACGTTACTTATGTTAATTATAGAAACACATGAATGTTGCAAAACTGATGCAATCAACAACAACAATCGATTTAAAAAAATGTTTCTACTCTGAATGCATCGCATTTCAATTACTGTTGTGATTGTTCATTTTTTGCAAAAATTGCTGATTTTTGAAATAGTGCAGAACTTTACGATATCCTTGATAAACTGCCAGCATTTCACTGTCCGTGGCATTTACATTGTATTTAGTATTCGAATTCAGTGTCATTTTGTTTATGAACTGTTTTATTCAAAGTATCCTAGTACCCACAGACATTGATCTCAATTATTCTTGTTTTTTACATATTTGTCGCCAAGGATTGCGAATGACTGTGAAAAGAAAATGTAAAAATGTTTTTGTGATAAAATAAGGTTTTCACGACGAAAACGACGCTGCTAACATTGCGAAGGGAAGGACAAATAGTTCAGTTCTTAGTTGCATTTCGTGAGTAAACGATTAAACGCGGATTTGTGCATTTCGAAATCAGTGTGATTTAATATTGAAAAGGCAATTGACTGCAGTCGTAATCAGTGAACTCTTGTTATTCCGACAAACAAAATATTATTTGAGTGATTCAAAAATATTTATCATTCGATTGAACTTTCAGCGTTGTTATCTAACGAACACTATTTTCGTGAGAGAATAAGTGAGTTCACTGAGTATTTGTTCTTTGTTTGTTGTGTTGTGTTTTTTTCTGTGCAAAAGCACAGCACAAATGCCGACAGTGAGTCAAGCATAGACTAAACGCGATGCGTGTTGTTTCTCGGAACCGATGCAATCGAACTGCGATTTACTGCGAACCGAGACTGCATTCAAAACTTTTTTATTTGAGTGTTTAAACAAAGAAACGGAAGACTCGTGAACCGTGAATTTTAACTGAACTGCGAGCGGTGAACGCGAACGTTGTAACAGTTACTGTGATTGCTTCGCAGTGGACACGCGAAACGAGTCGCAATGAATAGTCGGACCTTGTCTCTTGTTTATGGCGTCTATTGGTTGTTTGCTTTCGGTTCTTTTCGTTGTACCGTCTTTTCGTTCGAAAAATAATGTGTTCTAAAAAGTGTTACGATTGACGTTTAAACTGTAAACTACCACTCCTAATTTGTTGAACTTTGTATTTGTGCTCCTTTTGAGTAAGACTGCAATCAAAACCCGGTTTTAAAATGAGTGTCACTCAAAGTTTGTGCGAAGAACTCGCATCCAAATATGGATTTGCGCTAAACTCAACGACCGGAAATTCTTACCAAAAATTAGAAGAATTAAAGAGATTTTTAAAGGAAAAGATTCGTAAAGAATTAAAGTTGAAAGAAGGGGCAGAAAATCTTCGTCGAGTGACAACTGACAAAAAGAGTTTGTCTGATGTGAATTCGATTGTTAAAAAAGCGAACACTCAACTAAATGAATTGCAGGATGATTTACAAGAAGTTGAGTCGCAAATCTTAATGACACAAGGACAAGAGAAACATGAAGAAGATAACGATGTATTTAATAATTCGGATCAGCAATTACTCGAAGACACTAAAGGTTCGGCATCTGCCCAAAGGTTACAGTCACTAGAAAAACAGTACAATATCGAAATGAAAGTAAAACAGGGAGCTGAGAATATGATACAAATGTACAGTGGTTCCTCAAGGGACCGTAAATTGCTAGCGGAGGCTCAGTTAATGCTTTCAGATGCGAAAAGCAAATTAGAGTATATTCGAATGATGATTATGAAAGTAAAACAGAAGCAAGATCAAGAAATTGCAAAACAAGAAAACGGGTCTCCTAGTGTTGGTGCAAATGGAGGCAAAGATATTGCAAAATTACCTGAGATAATGTCTCCATTGGAAGTAAGAATAGAAGAACTACGACACAGATTGAAAGTTGAATGTGCAGTTGTTGATGGAGCAAAAAATGTTGTTAAGTTACTGCAGAGCTCAAAGTTGTCGAGTAGTGATCGAAAAGCACTGCAAGAGGCTCAATCAAATTTATCTGAATCCAGTCAAAAGGTGGATATTCTTCGCAAATCACTGGATTTATGTCGCCAAAAACTACCTCCGGGTTCGCCAAAATCAGCAATGCTAAGAATTGATTTAGACAACAGTCATTCGGCAACTCCTACAATTTACTCACCAACTATTCACTCCTATGGGGTGAAAGAAAGTTTGCAATCACCCGCACCCTCCACACTCACTAAACCTGCAGCAGTTACAGGTAAATTAGAAGTAAGACTATTAGGGTGTCAAGGTTTACTGGAAGATGTGCCTGGGCGCAGTCAGCTGACGAAATCTTCTCCTGGAGATATTCGAAGTTTAGTAAGAGTTACAAGTAAAGGATTGACTCGCAGTTCGTCCCGGTCCTATTCCATTAAAGATGAAACATCAAACGAGATAATGGCAATTTTAAAGTTAGATAATACAAACGTTGGTCAAACTACGTGGAAACTGTGCAGTCAAAATGCTTGGGATCAAAGATTCAGTTTAGATCTCGATCGGTCGCGCGAATTGGAGATACAAATATATTGGCGCGATTGGCGTTCTTTATGCGCACTCAAGTTTGTTCACTTGGAAGAGTTTATTGATGACGTGCGTCATGGAATGGCCTTACATCTCGAACCTCAAGGAATTCTTTTTGCCGAAATAAAGTTCCAAAATCCTATGATTTCAAGAAAACCAAAACTTCAAAGACAAAAATTGTTTAGACACAAAGAGAAAAATTTCCTGCGGCCGAATCAAATGAACATAAACGTTGCTACTTGGGGACGTCTCATGAAACGAGCTCTTCCACAAGCTTCTTCAGAACAAAACCTTATATCGGGTCCTAGCAATTCAAATAATACAGCAAGTAATCTTCTTAAGCGTGACTCAACCGATAGCTCCAAAAAGTCTGATTGCGATGAGAATGAAGTTCGAGCAAAGCTTGATTTATCAAGCAAATCTGTCGAGGATTCGCAGGTTGTATCGGCGTTACACGAGTTCGACTTTTTAAACGAGAACTCAATTGTTAATTATAATTCAACGATAAATTCGTGTTCGACTCCAATAGTTACGGAGCCGACGATCAATCAAAATATCAAAGTAGTGCCTGATGACAACAGAGGAAGCATACACAGTATTGATGATAGTGAGATAAGCAGACTTCGAATTAGATATTCTCCAGGACCGGAACCTGATATTGTCTTAGCTGAAGATGACACTCCTACTAAGCAATTAGATTCAGTGCCAATGTTGGGAATGTCTTTGGATAACTTTGAGTTTGTCAGTGTTTTAGGAAGAGGACATTTCGGAAAAGTACACTAATACACTCTTTGTGAAATTTTAATTTCATTGCTTTCAGGTGATTTTAAGCAAATTTAAGAAAACTGGGGAGTATTTTGCAATAAAAGCGTTGAAAAAAGGAGATATTATCGCAAGAGATGAAGTTGAATCATTGATGGCTGAGAAAAGAATATTTGAGGTTTCAACATCCATTCGCCACCCATTTTTAGTTAATTTATTTGCGTGTTTTCAAACATCTCAACATGTATGTTTCGTTATGGAGTATGTTTGTGGAGGCGATCTAATGATGCATATCCATCACGATATTTTTAATGAACCAAGAGCTTGTTTTTATGCTGCTTGTGTTGTCCTTGGTTTACAGTTTTTACATGAAAAGAAAATCATTTACAGGTAAATATATTCACATGTTTTAGTACATCACATCTTATAACATTATTTTACAGAGACTTAAAATTAGATAATTTACTTTTGGATTCCGAGGGATACGTCAAAATAGCTGATTTTGGTTTGTGTAAAGAAGGTATCGGTTACGGTGACAAAACTGGCACCTTCTGCGGAACACCAGAATTTTTAGCACCTGAAGTTTTGACGGAAACGTTGTACACAAGAGCTGTTGATTGGTGGGGAGTTGGAGTTCTTATTTTTGAAATGTTGGTTGGAGAGGTTAGTAATTAAACGTATAAACTGCTTTACATGTTCGACTCATCTGACAGTCACCTTTTCCTGGAGATGACGAAGAAGAAGTTTTTGATAGTATTGTGAATGACGAGGTCAGATATCCAAGATCCCTTTCTTTAGAAGCTGTTGCTATAATGAGGAGAGTAAGTACACTATACATTTATATTGGTGTAAATTGTTAACCTGTTGTTTTCACAATGCAGTTACTAAGAAAGAATCCAGAAAAACGTTTGGGTTCCAGTGAACGAGATGCAGAGGATGTTAAGAAGCAGGCCTTTTTCAGGGTACTTTAATAATATTTACAATATTATCTTACAGTGTTTTGTAGCATATAAAATGGGATGATTTACTTCACCGAAAAGTGAAACCTCCGTTTACGCCGACAATCGTAAGCACTACTATAGAAACGATAGAAGTAATTTATTAATTTATATTAACAGATGTCGAAAGAGGATGTAAGCAATTTTGATGAAGAGTTTACCTCCGAAAAGCCATTTTTGAGCCCACCGAAAGATGCTCGACAACTACTTTTAAAGGAACAATCATATTTTAAGGATTTCGACTATGTCTCCGAATGGTGCTGACAGTCACATATCAACCAATGAGGCAGTTAAGCTATGTGATCGGAACTTATGTAACAGCTATCTAATGGCTGACTTCCTTCTCTGTGCCTTCATCTTACTTAAATCCTTAACCATTTCACATATATTAAAGTACACTAAGTCATTTTAAGAAACACAAGTTCGATCGATTTGTTTATTTCGCTCTCAATGCAATTACAAGAAATCGTGTCTATTCGTCTGCAGCCGCATCCAGCTTGGCAATGTACGCCTTCTTTCGTTGTTCGATTTTATTCTTTCGTGCAGCCAGAGTTTGCTTAGGTTTATTCCATCTCTTTTTAACGATATTCGCTCTTTCTTCCTTCTTTACTGGATCTGGATTCGCACGAATCGCTGCGTGTGCTTTCGTATACATTTCTTCCAACTGCGAAATAATTAATTATAGAGCGATCAAAACTAGTCAACTATACCTCGTCTGGAGTGATTCCTAACTTAATGAATCGAGAAAATTGCTTCTTATAAGCTTCCTCATCATCTTCCATCAAATGTTTCATGTAATCAGCAACATGCTGTCCCAAAATGTGCTTTCGGTGAACGTCGGCACTAAATTCTTTACTCTCACCATCATAACCAGGGAAACGTTTTTCGCTGTGAGGGATATCCAATCCTCCATCGACTGCTCCCTTCATTGCTCCGAAGATTCTAGCACCGGTTGAAGTTCGGGCCAAACCTACGTCCAAATATGCTCTGAAAGCTCCAGGTTGATCTTCAGCGCTTTCAACTTCATACATTTCTCCTGTTGCACTCTCAGTTCCCTTGTATATGGAATCCAGTTTCAATTTTTTCAACAATCTTCGAGCCAAGAGAAGACCGGTACAATAAGCGGCGGCATAATTTGTCAGTCCAACTTTAACACCGTATCGTGGTAATTCATGCGCGTATGCAGCACAGATAACCTGATCTCCTTCAATCTTGGCGTAAGCAATTTGACAAACAATATCTTTGTTGGTGATTCGGACAATCATGCGATACTTGGGGGTATTGTATTTGTTCTTGTCCTGAACAACCAAACGCCGACGAGCATAGTAATCGGTTTTACCCTCTAATAAAATGTTAACCATAATTTAGAAAGGTAAAGCACGGCAAAAACTCACCTCTCCTCCTCTTGAATTTAACTTGAAATCGCTTGAAATAAGCTTTATTCTTAACAACTTTAACGAATCCCTTCGTCTAAAAAACGTAAAATAATTATTGGTGAGTAAAATAAATTTCAACACAAAAAAACGTGTAAAATATGAGTGCTTACCATGGTTTAACCAGAAAGAGTGATCCGTCCGTACGCTGTGAACACACGTTTCCAACGCCAAACAGGAAAAGGAAATGTTAACCGCTCTGCGCATGTCTCTAACACAACAACTCTATTCGCGCAATTCTTCAAATGACTAAATGACTGTTAAATTTCTATTCTCATTTGCGACGATTACACTTCAAAACTCGAATGATGAACGGAGACATGGTTGAGCTACAAAGAACCGTAATTTCAACAAATTATGATCGTGTGTTCGATGTACTTTTGTTGCTAATGGAGTAAGTATTTGTGAGTAGAGTAGACCAATCTTTAACATAATTTCATAAATAGACATACGAATACTGAAGGAATAAATCGCCACGAAAGTGACTTTTACACTAATGTGTTACCAGAGATTGATTTTTTGTTAAATTTGGTAATCGATGACGAGTTCTTTATTGGTGACGTTCTTAGTAAATGCAGTGAAAGTGCTTCGAATGTTTCCCACAGCTATTTACACGCACTCGAAGTAATCATACTTAATCTTTCACGAAAGTCTCAAAAAGTGATCAAGAAATGGTTTTCAGCTGATTTAATGGGCAATTCGCTGATTGATTTATTCTTTAATCATCTTCCGTCTGTTACTACAGAAGTCGTGTGTTCCACATTCTTATGTAACACGTAAGTTGTTTTAAATATTTGTAAGGCTTATCATTGTTCGTAGATCTTCTTTTTACGCTAATTTGTGCTTTTCACTTTACGATTTATTGGCTCAAATCCCAGGAAAATGTTTCTGTGTTGTTGAAAATTGTTTAATATCTAATTTACTAAGTGACAGTTTACTTCGAACCATTTTTTCATCAGATGTGTGGTATTTGATATTACGAAATTCAAGCGAAGAATTAAGATCACAACACTGCAGACTTTTGTTTAAACTTTCAAAATTAACATCAGATTACCGTCATAGAAATATCACAGCTTTTCTTGCACGAATATTACCAATGTTGAAAGAGTCACAAATTAAGCAATATTTTACTGAATTTGGTCCAATGAAACATCCAGACGTGTGGACTCAGTCTTTAAACGCAGAAATGGAAAGAGATATGTGCGTTCAGTTTGTGCAACATTACGATCATCGAACCAACTCTGTTGACATCCTGCCACTTGTTGCATCATTCATAGAAAAAAATTCTGATGTAGACATAAACTTAAAGAAAGAATTTATGTGCATATTAGTTTCGACCTTAAAGTATAATATTGAACATAAACGAAGTATTGAATCAATTCCAAAACACCTAAACTTACTCCTGCAACATGGAGACTGTTTACCCAGAGTTATCATTCCATCAATATCCTACTCCTTGTGTTTCTCTGATTACAATAATTGCGATACCTTCAAATATTTGTTTGGTTACTTGTGCAGTTCATTATTACAAAATGGATTAAGTGAACATTACAACCCTACTTTAATTGAGTGCCTTGTGAAATGTTGCTCACAACGAACGTCATTATTCACTTGTATTTTATTATACAAAAATCTTTATGAATTGTGCACTACTTGTGACACTGAAGATCTGATGCGTCTTATCAACAAGAAACCAAATGTCAGAGAAAACCTAATTGCATTCATTAGACAAAAGGTATAAACAACTGAAAGAAAAGAATTATTAACATAGTGATCATTTCAGCAACAAATTTGTGTTCTAAAGAACATTAATGAAGAATCTTCTTTAATTAAAAAATTATTTACAATTGAAAGTAATGACGTTGAAATGTAAGTAGGTTGATGTGATGTCAAAACTTTAATGACTTCATTATTACAGGTGTGAGGAAAAAACTGGTCAACCTTAATCACTGTCATTACCATCTCGTAATCCACCAAATACTTCTTTGGGAACAGCAGTCTGTTCCAAAACGACTTCTGAAAATTCAATTCTTTGTAAGTTTCACAAAAGAAATAAAACTTACTTTTAATTGGTTTGCGAACATTCTCCATATCCTTATCGATTCCTTCCTCCTCCTCATCTTCACTCTCTTCTTCATCATCTATGTCTATTTCGTCGGGGTTTGCAGATTTATCCACTGCTCGATTCTCGTCTGTCGTGCTTTTCACAAACACTATGTCTTTATTTTCTTTCAACTCAAACTTCTTTTGAGTCTTTTCCGCGGCTGAAACACTTTCTTCAATGAGTTCCATGCTACTAGGCACTTTATCAGTGACATTAACTGCAGCAATCATTTGTGCGGACATGAAGTTAACTTGGGTGTTGAATGTCGCTTGCAAACTTCTTTTTATTCTTAACATTTCTCTAATCGTATCCTCATTTCCATGTTTGATTTCAAATTCTTTCCAGATATTCCAAAAGTATTGTTGAGTTCTTGGATCACAAATTTGACTACAGTGTGCGTATATAGCTCTCGCTCTATCAATTTCTCCAAGCTTACATTCCAAATCTGCAAACTTTAGGTACATTTCCCTCGCTTGGTCGTCGGGCAATACTTCGATAGCCTTTTCATATATTTGTCGAGTGTAAGTCACTCCAAACATTTCAGCCGCTTTCCTAATATATATGTTGAACATTTCAAATCTATCTTCTTCTTTTACGGCAGTAGTCGCTCTGTCATATACAGCCATCGCGTGCTTAGCCAATCCAAAATTTTCCTCTAGTTTCGCAAACAATAAGTAAAAAGGCTTTGCGTACTCAGCAGGACATTTTTCAAGACATTGCTCAAATAAATCTCGAGCTCGTTCTAACTTTGCTCCGTTGTATCTTTCAAGAAACTTATTCAAGTATGTAATCCAAATATCAAATACATTGGGCCATTTAAACAATGCGATTCCCTTTTCGTATGCTTTAAACGCTTCTTCAAAATAATTACTCTCCTCCAAAAACAATGCGAAATTGATTATTATTTGAGGAGTAGCAATCCTTAATTCAATAATTCGGTCGTAAACAGCTTTCGTTGTTTTGAAAGTACCAAAGCTTTCCTCCAAATCTGCATACAGTGACCATATTTTCAAATTTTTGTAAATTCGATTCTGCACAGGCTCATTCTGATCAAAATAAGATGCTTTTTTCGATGGAACAGCGGTTGCTTTTTGCATTATTCGTAATGATTCTTTATGATTTCCTTTTCTTAGTTCCATTTCTGCCCACTCACACCAAATATTAGCTAAGTCTTCAACTTTTGTGAAAGGTGCATCAGTTGCTTTTTCAAAAATAATTCTAGCGTCTTCAACCTGATCGTTTTCCTCGTAAAATTTGGCGAAGTTCACCCATAAGGTACTAACTTTACCTATAGCCAACTTTGCATCCACTGTTTGTACAGCGTCTGTAAACGTATTTATAATTTCAAGTGGTTTCCCTTCCAATAATTGAATTCTTTTCAACCATTCGTCAACGTTATGCGGATTTTGACGCAGTGCGACACTATTCAACAAAAGCGGCCTCCTTTCAATTAAATCTTCATAACGTGATAAACGAAGTTCCAGCTCAATGTCGTCGTCTTCCGTCATAACTGAATTTTGCATTTTTGCATTTATTAATTTTTCTTCGTTCTGAGCGTAAGAGTCAAACACTTGTGAAAAATCTCGAATTGTCATTACATTCAATAATGCTTCTTCGTAAATATCTCGCGCTTTTTCAAATAATCCACTTCGAGTGTAGTACTCAGCTAATGAATTCCATAATTTCCCTTGCTGATCAGTGTATCGTTTAATTCCTTCTCTTATGATTGGATCTACTTTTAAAGACTGAACTTTGTCGGGATTCTTTGAAATTAAATTACACAATTCACTCCAAAGCTGATGTTTTGATTTACCTTCTTTAGACAAAAAATCATCTCTGTTTACTACTTCAGCGAGTTTCACTGCAGCTTCGTCTAATTTTCCTATCGATAACAGAAATTCAATGAAATCTTCTGCATCTTCTGGCTGCAACTTCAAGTATCTTTTATAAACTCTTATTGCTGTTTGAGGAATATCATGCATGTTTATAAACTGCAAATATAAAGGCCAGATTCTGGTGTGTTGTGTTATTGGTAACGATTGAAGACAACGATCAAAAGTTCTTCGCGTTCTTGTAACCAACATTTGATTAATCAAAAATTGACAATAATCAAGCCAAATACGGGGCATTTTGTGCATAAACACAAGTGCTCTTTCAAAGCAGTTATTAACGTCTTTGTATTCATTTGATGAAATTGAAAGTGACTTCACTTGTTCTCTACGCAAATCCAAATAACTCTTCCAAAGTTTATAACTTCCAGGCAATTGTTTTAAAGCTCTTTCGTACACAATATTTATTGCCTCATTTGAACATTTCGCATTCTTCTTATGCTCAACAAAACGTAACCAATGTTTCACCGAAAAAGAATTGCGAATAATATCTTCTTCAAACACTAAGTCATCGTCACTCTAATGGAAAAATGCTATTTTAATTATACAACAAAATACAATGCTTACATCAACCATGAATCTGTTTTCGTCTTCGATATTCGCCAAAATATCCATATTTTGTTTGAATTCGTTTTCTCAACGATCGTGCAAAGTATAGTGTAGCCGCCGTTTGTGCCGGCTTTAATGTGAAGAAAACATGGATAATATTCAAGGGAAATTTCCATAATCAGGAAAATGTTTTAAATTTTGAGCTAACAATAAGCACCAACGAATCAAATATTTCAAATTTCACAAAAAATAGATGTAGAAAAATTCTTCCATTGCATAAACTTGTACACAAGTGAAAACATCTGTATATCTATTTTGAGCAATTTCCGTAAGTACGGTATTGTCCTCTTCCGGAAAACTTCCGGCTCTTAGGACCCATTTCAGCTGGCAGCTGTGATCATTTAAACCGCCGATGACTGCAAAACAAAAGTGTTGCGTACAGTGTTGTAAAATCTTAGCGGTCATTGAAAACTTAACATGAGGTGTGACACTCATGACTTGTTGAGCAAACAGTTTTCGTGGGTTCGCTGTTCCCCGGCTGATCCTTATTACACGGTATCACAAGATGGAAGTGGATCTATTGTCGGAACTCCGAAACTGAAAGAACTGCAACAACGGTTTGAGTGGGAACTTTGTCAACGAGCATCTCGAGTAACCGCCACTAAAAAACCTTTTCATTTTCCTCCGAGGAGGACAAAATTGCGACCTCCACAACATATGTCGGCAAGTGAATCGTCATGCAGTTCTTCTGACGAAGAAGAGGATGAAGAAGACACAGCTTTTGAAGAGTTGCAACGAAAGAAAACCCATCCTTGGCGATTGCACGATGAGTTGTGGTATAATGACATTGGGGAAATGAATGATGGTCCGTTATGTCGTTGCAGCGCAAAAGCGAAGAAGACAGGTATTCGTCATGGCATATATCCCGGTGAAGATAGTTTGGTCTCATGTGATGTTAATAGCAATAACAGCAATCGTTTATATCACTACACTCTCAGAATTGATCCGTTGACCAATTACACTTCTAAATTCCCAACTGTAATTAAGTACGATAATCATGACTTCATTTTTGAAGGATTTTCAATCCTCGCACACTCTCCTATTTCCAACTATCCACCATGTAAACTAATTCGATTCAACATTGAGTACACAATCAAACTCCAAGAAGAAAAGTTTCCAACTAACTTCACAGTGAAAGATATTGATTTGATTACTGATTACATATTTAAAGAACTTTTGGAACTCGTTGACATTGATTGGAAGGCTCACAACGATCCTGAAGGTTGTCCTCGGTTTCATTTGTTTCCTCGATTTTCTAGATTAATTGAAGATGATGGGAAGGAACTTTTGTCTTCGAATGTTGTACTTAGATATTTATTAAATAGCAATATACCCCTTGTTTGCGAAGAGAAACTTCAAAATATTTCCAAAATGTCGGAATCAGAATGGATATCATTTGCCAAAGAAATCAAAGGAATGATCGTCACGTATCCTGGAATGAAACCTTGTTCTGTTCGAGTGGACCAGATTGACAGAGAGAGCGACGAAGGTTCAAGTCAAACTAAATCAGATTGTAATTATCCAATAGTTGTTCACTTTGGTATTAGACCACCACAACTAAGTTATGCTGGGAATCCTAAGTATCAAAAAGCTTGGAGAGACTACGTGAAATTTCGACATTTGTTGGCAAATAAACCTAAAGTCAGTTATGCAGATCGCCAAACCTTGCTACAAAAGGAAGAAAAGCTGCAAGATATGAGAATGAAAAGTGACTTGAAGCGAGATGTAACAGTTGTTATCAACAGTAAAGGATTTTATCGCACCGGTCTGTTCTGTGACGTAATTCAACATTCACTTCTTATACCAGTCATCATTTGTCACTTGCGTTTTCACCAATCTCTCGCTTACTTAGAAAACATACTGGGTCACAGCTTTACTGATCGATATATTTTACAGTTGGCACTCACACATCCGTCTTATCGGGAAAACTTTGGAACGAATCCTGATCACGCAAGAAACGCTCTAACGAATTGTGGTATTCGTCAACCATATTACGGAGACCGAAGAGTACACTTTATGAATACAAGAAAACGCGGAATTAATATGTTAATTAATATAATGTCTCGGTTCGGTTGTTCTGAAGAAACGACATCAAATATAAATCATAATGAAAGATTGGAGTTTTTGGGAGATGCAGTTGTTGAGTTTTTGTCCTCGATTCATTTGTATTTCATGTTTCCCGATCTAGAAGAAGGAGGGTTAGCTACGTATAGAGCAGCTATAGTACAAAACCAACATCTCGCTGTTTTGGCAAAAAAGTTGCAGCTTGAAAAGTTTATGCTATATGCACACGGATCTGATCTTTGTCACGATTTGGAACTTCGGCACGCGATGGCTAATTGTTTCGAAGCACTGATGGGTGCATTGTTCCTTGACGGTGACATTGATGTCGCTGACAAAGTTTTTTCAAATACTCTATTTGGAGACGAGCCAGCGTTGCTGGATACATGGGTCAATTATCCGAAACATCCCATCCAACAACAGGACCCGAATGGCGATCGACATTATATTAAAGATGTTCCTCGCTTGAGAGAACTTAAAGGGTTTGAAGAGATTACTGGAATCGATTTCACACACATTCGACTTTTAGCACGAGCATTTACCCACAGAAGTGTTGGATTTAACAATTTGACTCTAGGATCAAATCAAAGAATGGAGTTTCTTGGCGACACTGTATTACAACTGATTGCTTCGGAATACCTGTACAAGTTTTTTCCGGAACACCACGAAGGTCACTTGTCACTGCTTAGAAGTTCTCTGGTTAACAACAAAACACAAGCAGTCGTCTGTGATGATTTGGGTATGACACAATTTGCAGTTTACAATTATGCAAAAGGAGTTTTGAAAACCAAAGATAGAGCTGATCTGTTAGAAGCATTTCTTGGTGCATTATACGTTGATAAAGGATTAGAATATTGCAGAACGTTTTGCAATGTTTGCTTCTTTCCGAGACTGGAAGATTTTATAATGAATCAGGATTGGAATGATCCTAAGTCAAAGTTGCAACAGTGTTGTTTAACTCTGCGCTCAATTGACGGTGGAGAACCTGATATTCCAGTTTATAAGTAAGTTTGACTATATGTTTGCAATGCAAACTTTGCATTCCGTTAAAATTGATGTTACAGAGTAATTGAGAGTTTGGGTCCAACAAATACTCGAGTATACAAGGTTGCCGTTTATTTCCGGGAAAAGCGATTGGCAACCGGAAAAGGACATAGCATTCAAGAAGCGGAAATGGATGCTGCGGCCAACGCATTAAATGCAGCGAAAGGTATGTGAATATTGTGTTTGTTTGAATTTGTTTTAATTAATTTTGCTTAGATCTTTTTCCTCAACTGAATCATCAAAAACGAGTCATTGAACGAAGTTTGAAACAACAAGAGCCCCAAACAAAAAGGTTCAAAACAAACAGCAGTTGTAACGACAGCGGTTCAGTTAACGAATAAAAGCTTTTATTCGGGTTCAAATGAATGTGTGTTGAATAATAAAAGCGTGGTTGTCAAATAAAAAGGTGAAACAAAGTGAAATTTTGCGCTCAGGAAATCAATAAAATTGTGTGTTCAAAGCGCAAGTATAGTTTTGTTAGTGTATCAACAAAGAACAGAGACGGAGATTTGACGTCAGACGTGAATTCTGTTTCCAAGTGTACAGACTCGCAGAATTTCAGTGAAAAGATGGTGGATACAATGATTGCTGATGGATGTTCAGTACTCATTAGCTCTTAATCTGTTGTAAGCCACGGAAAGGTGTGATGTGAATAATGAAGAATGTCATCGTTTGCCTCCTATTCTTCATTGCAACGCAGCAAACATTTTCACACTCAGCAAATATACGACAAACAGGTAACCATTTCTATTATCAAATATTTGCATTTTGAACATTTGTAACGTGTTGCGTTGTATTTTTTCAAATGCAGCATCTGTTACGTGGCTTTCATTTTCGTTTCCATATTTCGGTTTCGTTTCCGTTGACATTTATTTTTAATTAAATTTGTATGCTTAAATTGAGTTAATGCACAGCCAGCATGAATTTAGTTGAGACCGTTGCTCGCACTTTTTTCGTTCCATTCAACTTCGCGATGTTCTTTTATTGCAAATATCGTTTTTCTGGAATGTTGGTTTCAGTATGTTTAGGTTTCTCATAAAGGAGAGGCATGCAAAGAATGCGCGTTTCTTATGCCATACATCTCATAAATAGCAATCAATTCAGAAAATAACTCTGGTTTAAGAAGCAAGTTTCCGCCGCAACGGAACCGATTTCGAAATAACCGTTTAATATACACACCAGATTCATATCAAGGCGTGAATCAGCAGCGCGACATATCTTTTCCTGTATTTTATCGGAGATCGTATAACACAGACAGTTTCGGGTACAGACGTCGACACAGTCCAACACAATACTCGGACAACGACGGCATCGGTGTAAAAAGTCCTTCTGGTGCTTTTGACAGTAGGATACAAGATAGAGAAGTTGTACGAGACGAAAATTATTTAGACGCAAGAGCATTAAATTCCGCAAAACAAAGTTCTAACGATGACAGCGAAAGAAAGAAAAAAGTCGACAGTAACGACAATTATGTCCTTTTAAAAGCGTCTAGTTTAGAAGCGAATGAAGACCGCAGAGGTCCGATTTCGCTAAATGGCGACGTCGTGCGTGGTGCGACTACTTTCGGCGACGTGTACTTCGTCGGTGAGTACAAGTGCCACTCATTGAGAAGTTACAAATCTCAATTCTAGCGATCGTCGCTGGTTGCAGTGCAGCAGCAATTATTGGTGTCATAGGTGCCGGCTACTGTTTCTATAAATTTCAACAGCACAGTAAAGCTGCGGCGGATGTAGATTACCCTGCGTATGGAGTCGTTGGACCAGCAACCAAGGAAAACACAAATAGTACCAGTTTGTCTCCAAGTGGTGACCGAAAGTTGGCGCAAAGTGCTCAAATGTATCACTATCATCATCAGAAGCAACAGATGATTGCGTCGGAAAAGTAAGTTACAGTTATAATTTTCCACGAAGCATGTGGTTTCATTTTACGTTTAAATTGATAACGTAATTATAAAGAGCGGCGACATCGCGTCATACATCTGCTTCTGACGTTGATTCTGATGAAGAAAACGAGGAAGGAGACTACACTGTGTACGAATGTCCGGGATTGGCGGCAACTGGAGAAATGGAAGTAAAGAACCCATTGTTCCAAGACGACGTGACTCCGGTTTCTTCGCCGTCCGTCGTTGGTAATGCGAAGGAAAAATGATCTTTGCAGTCGCTTTCATAAAATTACCTGTAATCTAGTCGTTGATGCATTCCTAAAAACCACGAGCATGTTACGTAACAAATTTAATGTAATGTTAACTATCAACATCCGAAAGCGAGTTGTTTATTGAACTTGAATTTGCAATTTAATGGAACAACAACCGACCGCAAACCGCTGAATTGATTCTATGAACCAAGATTTGTTAATAGTTCACTCGTTCGTTGTAACCATTAAAATGCAATTTAAGTAATCCTTTTAAAGCTGTTGTCGTGTATAAATGTGTGATTAAAACGCTATAAAGTTTAAGCAAAACTATGTACCGAAACCTTGTATACAGTATTACATACAAATTATTGTCTTATTGCAATCGTTTTAATAGTCGCTGCGTCTGCTGTTCGACGTTTTCGCCTTTTCCAAATTGTGTAAACACCTCCTTTATTGGTTCACATTAAATTTTAATTATATTTTCACTTTTTCTTCTGTTTAATTAACGTCTCGCTTCGCGTACCAACAAACATGTGACAAATGTGTTCACCGATACATGCAAACGCGAATCTTTGCAATTTGCAAACCAGAAACGATCGTTAATTGCAATATATTTTTGCGAAACAATTCTGGTAAAATCCATGTGAACAAATTAAGCGTTAAAGTCTATTTTTCATTAACAATTCCAGCGAAAAACATGTTTGACAAAAAGCAAATGTTCGTTATCTGTCATGCTGACAAATATCGCATTCCTAATTCGTGTCATTAATTAGATTATACACGAGTTGCAATGTTTTCTCGTTTTTGGTAACATTGAACGAATAATTATATTTTCAAACACTTTACTGTGCTGTAGGTGTATTTCGACAACGTGATTTGACTCCTATTTTCTTCCAACTTCGAGCAACTTTTTTTACTGTTGCAATGTTAACATTAAATAATTTACAATTCTCTAAAGAAATTTAACCATCGATTTTTAAAGTGCAGCTCTTTCAAATGAAGATCTTTTAAAGTTATAACTGCGTAACGCTTTCGACAAAAAATTATTATGTATGAGTAGTGAATAAGTGGTATGAATACGGATACATTATATTGTGGAATGAATGTGATGTTTCGCTCGAAATTACAGTCAATATCTTTATTTATCAATATAGGGAGTCGTTCCGAAGAGGATTAAATACTGACTATAATTTTGAGCGGAAATGTAAAGTCGCTTGCAGAATAACAGTTCTCATCGTTATCAATCTCTAATTGGAAACACTTTTAGATGAGCATCCTGTCACCACTGTTATTGTGCAGTTGACGATATTCCAAAAGTTGATATTAACATGAATACACTTTTCAGCAGCATATTGAAAAATTGAC
>NCKV01000188.1:0-23726 GCA_003675905.2 Leptotrombidium deliense
AAACGAATTTAAATGTTTGAATGTTTGAAATTAAACACAAATAACAGAAAAAGAAAGTGAATACGAATGCGACCAATTTGCGCGCCATTGTGAATTTGGTTCAGATTTATTCTCGTCGTTGTCTCTCAAAGTGTTACTTGCACAGTTACATAAGAATTGTTAATAATACTGGTCGCATATAAACGTGCAAACAACAACGGTTGTGTCCTCCAGGCACAGGTATCTACGCAAGCTATTTACGCATTTGTTCAGCGATTCACTTCCTTAACTGAACTCGTATTATAAACAGTGTCCGCAATCAGTACTACCAAAAATAATATTTTTTCAAAAATCCGTTCACAATTCGTGTTCTGCTCGACGAATGGCACACTTTTTCAGACGAATACGCAATGCAGTTGCACACACACACACACATACACAAGTGGCACTGTAAAATTGACCCTTCAAAGTATAAGAATAATTTTATATCTCTTCAAAATGAAATTAATTTAAATTAATTCGCTTGATTCAACAGTTTTAGCAAACAATTAGAATGGAAAATACAAACACAACAAATGATTAAAACCATCAATTGCTCGACTAGCTTTAATAATTACTTTAATGTACACTCCCACATTCCAGGTTCTATACATTATTTGCAGTATCAGAAATTGATCGGCTTGCCAAAGTAAGCGGCCAAGTTTGCCTCTCTAAACGCTTCCGAACATGTCTGTCAAAAAATGAGAATGGTCAAGAAATGATTACGATTAATGAAAATATTACTGGATGTGCGTGACAGACACGAGCGACGTCTTCACAAGAGGCTCCGTACTCCATGGCCAGCGCGGCCTCATTAACCAGTTCACCAGCAACCTGTTCACACGAAAATAATTGATCGCTTAGTTATTGCAAACAATTATGTGTTCACTCACTGCTCCAATCAAGTGAGCACCCAATATTCTATCTGTCTTTTTATCACCGATTATCTTCACTAAACCATCCGTGTCGTCGTTTGTTTTTGCTCGACTGTTTGCTAACATTGGAAATTTTCCGATTTTATATTCAATTCCCTGCGTTATTATGTGCTATTAGACGCAATCAAGAGTTTGAAAACATACAGCCGCTTTAAGATCTTCTTCTGACTTTCCGACCCATGCGACTTCAGGGTGTGTGTAAATCACCGATGGAACACAGTTATAATCAATGTGAACTGGACCACCAGCTATGCCTTCAACACAAACGATTCCTTCATCCTCCGCTTTATGTGCTAACATTGGTCCAGGAACGCAATCACCAATTGCGTAAATGCTGAAAACATTGTTTACATTAACTCATCTTTAAAAACTCGTTCACCAAACATCAATTTTTTCAATACTTACTTTGGTACTGAAGTCTGAAATTTCGAATTAACAGGTATCCTTCCTTTTTCATCTTTTTTGATTCCAAGTTCTTCGAGACCTAAGTTTTCAGTGTATGGTCGTCTTCCGACGCAAACGAGGAGAACATCACAATCAAGCTGAATAACAAACGATTAAGACCTACAATCCTTGAATAAGAAAAATTACCGTTTCTGGATTTCCTCCTTTTGCCGACTCAACGTTAACCTCCACTTTACTACCAGAAAGGATTCCTCTGGTAACTTTCGCTGACGTAACTTTAGTGTTTAATTTGAAAGTTAGTCCTTGTTTTGTTAAGATCTTTTGGAAGTTTTTCGATATTTCCATATCGATTCCCATTCCTCCGACATGTCCTAAAAACTCTACCAGAGTAACTTCTGCTCCTAAACGTGACCAGACTGAACCTAATTCAACACCAATAACTCCGGCGCCAATAACGATCATTTTTCCAGGAACTTGTTCCAACGAAAGAGCACCTGTGGATGAGACAACTGTCTTTTCATCGATCTGCAATAAAAACATTAATGAATTCATTAGTTTTCGATTACGAACACGAACCTCAATTCCAGGGAAAGGCGTTACTTCGGAACCGGTGGCAATTAAAATATTTTTTGCTTTCACAACCTCAGAGCTACCATCGCTTTTCGTCGCTGTCACTTCGTTTTTACTTGTGATTTTTCCATGTCCTTTAATATGAGTAACTTTGTTTTTCTTGAAAAGTTGAGCTATTCCTCCAGTTAATGCTTTCACTGCGTTACTCTTTTGTTCCATTAAACTATTCAAATTTAGTTTCAAATTATCAACTAAAATGTTGATTATTAGTCATGTAATATAATAATTTACTCTCACATTCTATTCCTCTTTTTTTGAAATCATTGCTGTGTGCCATGTGATAATAATGAGAATTATTTAACAAAGCTTTCGAAGGAATACATCCAACGTTTAGACAAGTGCCTCCCAGAGTTTCACCCTTTTCAACACACACAGTCTGACAACGTAAATTTTTGTTAGAAAATTAAGTAATTGAACCATTTAGACTGTAATACATTCATTCCGAGTTGCGCTGCTTTGATAGCAGCAACATATCCTCCTGGACCTCCGCCGATGACTACCAAATCGGCTTCAGCTGTTTAAAGACATATTACAGCAATGAAACACCATTGAACTCACTGTTTGAAGCATAATTTCGTTGCTGTTGCCTTTGCATTGAATAAATGCAATTTGCCGACAGTTTTAATTGATTTGTGTAACATTTCTGAAACAATTACAAGTTCAAATCAATCACATTTTGCGTGGTGTAATATGAAGGCAAACTCACTTTTACTGCAGATGCAAGCTGAGGAAAGCGTTTGGCATTCATTTTACTTTGTAAAACAATCGAATTTAGTATACAAACGTCGTGAGAATAAATTAAAAAATTGTTTCGAATCTTAAGTTATTGAAAGGTCGATCGCTTACAGCGGATAAGGGACCAGATTTCAATTGCATCTTTTTACAACATTTCTAAAAAATTTCGATCGCACTTTGAATCGAAGTGATTACAAAAACACGAGAAAACTTTTTCAAAGTATTGAAATAATTGCAACTGTAAATGCAAGAAGCGACGAAAGTGTTTACTAGTAAACTAAGCTAAAAGGTCACGTCGAAAAGTGATGTATTTATTAGATTTCTGTGTAAAGAGAGAAATCGATAGATACGCGCATTTATTGTAGCGCTTTTCGCAGAGAAAGTGGAGCTTAAATTCCATGTCTGTGTGTGTTTCGTAGGTATACGACAAGTAAAATATAAGTGAGATAATTATGGTCGCAATGCAAGCGATGCGTTGAATGTCTCTGTCACAGCGACATAAACATTGTGAATATTGAATTACAATCGAAACGGTTCTATTTCATTGTGCCTTCTTCAAATGAAATGCCTGTAAAATTGTTGTTTTTAAACGAGAAAGGATAATAATACTGAATACTACTGCAAGTACGCGAAGTGCTTGCTGTTCTTGTTGCTACTGTTACTACAAACTGCAATCACTTTAAGGTAAATTTGTAATCGACCAGCGAGTCGATGTTAAGTAATCATTTGTTTAACGGTATCGCAGCGAAGAATGATTGCGATCGTCGACCGCACCCGGAATTAGAAACATTTGCGCGAAATTAGACGTACATGTTTAATGTGAATTCGAATGCAACTGCTTGCTGCTTGTTTGCTGAATCTGCTGCTCGGCAATCGATATGGCAATTGCTTGCCAGTCAATCAGTGATTAAAGTGACCTCCGTGCAGTGTACGTGAAAAGCACACAAATTTCGAATATGAAGCACTTTTTGCTTTAATAATAATTGTGTTGGCGTACAATTTAAGCCCACATTTTCGCCGTTCGTTCGTTTTTTTCGTTTCGCGTAAAACAAATATTCTCAAAACTGAAAACTTGTGAACTGCTAATGTGCTATTTTGGGTGCGGCCAATGTGCGCACATTATTTTAGAACCCGAACAGTGTACTTCGCTCGGGACAATAATGTAGATATCATAGCTCACAGTTCACAGTTCGCAGTGATGCGTTCATTTTCATTTTTCGCACTGTTTTCTTGTGTGTGAATTAGGAGAGAAATTGAAACTCAGAGCACGACACGACATCGCCGAATGTGCGTTGTGTGTGTGCACAACAACAATCGACCGCTAATTACTGTGTACTCAAAACAACTGCTGAAATGAATGCGGAGACTGAATGAGACCGGAAAGAGGTTGCTGTGCATTTAGAGACGCACAGAGGAGATCATTTATGTTAATTTGCCTGCGAAAGAAAAGGGGCGCAATCGTTGACAGGTATACTGACTGCCCTTTGTGTCACTGTTCTTTGCCTTTTTTGCCAATCGGAAGAATCTGAAAAGCGCTGCGTTTGTATTACCCTTCAGGGTTGTTAGGTGATCGTTTTCGACCGCTAAACAAGGGCAGCTGCTGACGTTTCTCGTTGCACACATTCATTCACGCGTTAGTCCACTGTTCGAGACGAACACTGATTGTGTTCATTTCACTTGGTCACATTCATGCGATATGATTATTTACGCCACAGTTTCGCTGCGAACTTTGCCAGTTTGAAACAAGTGAACTATAATTCATTAGTACTGTGTATTTTGTAGTGGTACGTTCGCTGACGATTAAAGATGGATAATAATAATACAATTGAGTTCATTGGTCAAACATCATCAAGCACATCTTTGAACGCACAACAACAGTTAGATCAACAGGAAGCGAACGCATCGCTTAGAGAATCACTGCCATCGAATAACAACGATGAAAGTTTGAAAATGGATTCACTGCTCGAGAAGCTGAGAAAAGGAATGGTGAGTTTAAGTCGATTAGTTTTGCGTGTATCGTGCAAACAATTTAGCTAACTGGTGTCACTTCCGCAGTGCACTGATACTACACTCTGTAAGAGTTCACAAAAGTAAACTTTTCGCTGTTGATTGCAAGCCACTAGTTAATGCTAAGAATACGTGTACTGTGGTGCTTAAACGATGCTGTTTATATGGAGAAGTTATAGAAGCAGGAAAAGTGTTCGTGCTGTCGTTTTGTGTGTACTTTGTTGGGCCATTTGGGCAAAAAGTTGTCGTGCATTTCGATTTCAATTTATTTTCATTACAAAACAGAGATTAGCGAAAATTAGATAATCGTTGCTGGAGAACAAGAAGAAAGATGAGTGTACGCGAAGAGAAGACGACGTGTATGCAAAATGCGGAATAGGCAAATAGGGGGAGGAATTTCGTTAGCGCACCTGTGCGCGTTTGTGATCAGCTTCTTTGCTGGCAGTGAGCGGTCAGAACGAGAGAAGAGAGCATCTTTTGCATCGCCGAAAGGAGAATATGTTTTTTCCTTTCTCATTACTCTAAATTACAGCCTAAAGTAATTATAGGTGCAACGTTGACCGAGCTGCACTGTCAGTGAAAACAGTTTTTCGAAATACGCTCGATACCAGCGAATGTAAGCAGCGAACAAGGCAACAAGCAACAAACCATCCTTCTGCTTCTTGCTCGTCTAATTTTTATCTTCTTTTTCTTTTTCGTTGTAAAAATTAATCGCTTTTTACTTCATTTCTCGATGTTTGCAGTTTAAACACTCTTAAAACTTTTAATCAGATTAAGTAATGCTTACTTTCGTTGCCGACATATTTCATAATAAATTGAACGCGCACATCAAAATTCGTGCAACACACACAGCACTGAAATTGAGGTAACATTAAAAAATTGTTATGTTACTTTCCATTCGGTGACTATCCATTTCGCCAAAAAACTCGTGTGTTTAGTTGGCAAAAGGAATGTGCACAAGAAGAGCAATAAGTGAAATCTGTGTTACACGTTACAATGTTCCTTTTTTTGTGCTCTTCGCACACACGGATGCACTTTGAATTCCAGATGAATCGTTGAGACTTTTGTGAGACAACCATTGAAATGAATCTGAGAGGAAATTTGAGACATGAAAAATAGTGTCATTAAACGCTGCGAATAAACATTTATTAAAAACTTTGTCTCAAAAACTTTAATTTATTTATCAAAAGCGAACACAAATTGCATTTGAACATCGCTCTGTAATCGAAGATCATAAAACAGTCATCACTGTCTCTGAATATTCAATGTGCTGCGTTTATCAGTCACTCAGCCAGCCAGTCAGCCAGCCTCTCTCGTTTCGCTGTATTTTAATTCACACGAAATTAAATCCATGAAAACTGTGTCACACATAAATCAATGTTCACATTCCATTTCTATGATAATGTATAATGCACATTCGTATATGCAATATTCGTTGATATATAACAGTTAGAAAGTGTACTGTAATCAATTTCACTTCACTTTTTATCGTCAATCGATTGCAATGCATTTTCACTTTGGCCGAAATTGTTTATATGAAATATTCATTGTTGTACATTAGCTAACTTTATCGAATATTAAACGATGCAATATTTATGATGCAAAACTTTTCGATGCATTATGGAATGTTATCATAGTGCTATAAAAGTCAGCATCATTAATTAATATTTACAATACAAAAGCAGACGAAATTCTGTGCAATTTGTTATTTTTCGTATTTTTGGAAGAATTTTATTGCAATCAAAATTATTGACTGAATTTGTGCGTTAGTTGTTATCAAATATCTTGAATAACTTTTCGTGTTGTTCTTTGAAACTTGATTGCTTTTTTGATTCTTTGATTTCTTGATTCCCTGATTTTGTGATTTCTTGAATTCAGAGTTTAAAAAAGTTTCTCACAGACAAATTAAGCAACAAAAAAGAGGACGAGTAATTCACTCACTCACTGTTTTGATTGCTTTCGGCAGAAATTTAATACACACAATTTGTTGTACACTGTATACTGTACAATGTACACACATACGCTGTTTACCATGGTGCTTGATTTTACCCAAAAAGCGCGTAAAATCATAATTTTGCTGATCAGATAAAAATTGCGAAATTTGAAGTTTTGTGAAACAAATGATTCGTCTGCGAAACAATTGCTTTCAATTGTGAATGCATTTTGAAATTTTGAAATTCGAATGCACTTTAAAAACCGCAGACATTTGGTAAAGACAAGCCGAATAAGTTAAGCTAAAAAAGTAATATTTATGTGCACACTGTTCTCGAAAAATGTAATCTCACTCGAAAAACGTCTCCTTTACACGCAAACTTTTTTTAGCGAAAAAGTGTTCACGAAAAGGTTCTAAGGCATATGCCGAGTTAGAAGCGAACCGAGAATAAAAAAACCGAAATTAAACGCACACACGGACCACACTTTTGTGTGCCTAAACACGCCACATAGTAATTCGTGTCTATTTTAATTATCGTTTATTTTGCGAATCGGACAATTTTTTGGGACACAACAAATTATACTTCGAATTTGCAATGCTCGCTGTAATTACGAGAAAATGCTTAAAATTTCGAAACTTTCAATTTTCCCACCATACAAATGTTCACTGTATGTGCACTCAATTTTAGTGTACATTGGAATACAAAATAATACATGAATATGACAAAGTCACTTCATTGCCAGTAATTATTGTGCATAAAACATTTATTATAATTCAAATTCAGAGTTTGTCTGCGAATCAATTAGCATGATGAAGCATACACCGTAAATGAACACTTTCAACGTTCGTCTGTGGATTCGAAATCAAATCATCTGTCTATGAATTTCAAAAACCTCAGAGATTCAAGTGCATACACACTATAATTATTAACATAATACATTTCCGTCGACATTAGCAACGCGATATTGAAATTGAAACACGGTGAACATAATTACTATATTAAGTAACTTGTACGCATCGTTCGTTTCACAACTTTCGATATTTTTTAAATTCAATTCAATTCAATTGAAAGTTAAGAAACGAAAACGAAAAGAACAGGAAAAGTAAACAGTGTAAAGGTTGACTGCTATCTTTGTTGTTATTATTATCGTTGTATTCAAATGTTAAAACTGTTCATTTAAAAGGTGGGGTCGACTGTGAAAATTAAGCAAGCATCGCACACACGTAAACGTGGTTTTGTTCGCGTATATCAAACATGCTATACAACACCCAAAAAAGTTCTTCAAATTGTTTACTGTTTCGCTGCGTCCAAGAAACGGCGAAATGTAATTACGAAAACCATAAGTACATTTGACGCACTATATAATCATTAACAAACATAATTAATGAATAAAGTGAGACTTTGATTAACTTTTATTCTCGCTTGCTTTTACGATCACAATAGAGTCTACACAAGTCTAGTGAACATTGTGTGTGCAGTCTGTGTACGAATCAATAAGTTTGTATTGCATTGTTCTATTTCGATGTACATTAAACAGCAACAACAATTGAATGATAGCAGTGTTCAATGTTGATGGTTCAGTGATATCTAGCATCTCGAAATCGATCCGTTTTCACCTCTCAAATCGATGTTTGAAGACCATTAATTTCTATTAAACAACTTTGAACGAATGAAAGTAAAGCTGTTGTTTTGTTGTTCATTTCACTTTTCTTGTTTTCTTTGCAACTTTGCTTTTAATATATATCAAGTTATTGTTATCGTTGTTATTGTTATTGGTTCACATTTATATATAGCTACGTACATTTGAGCGTTATTTAATCGATTGCATTTAAATGAGAACACATTTTCGCAGCAGCAAAGGATTACTTAATAAAAACCGCTTTTATTACCGTTGCAAATGTAGCACACACAAATCAAATGAAATGATTGCATTTAAAGCAAAAAGATTGAATATAAGCTGCTTATGTAACTCACTTTTTTTGTGCTTCAATAATCACAGACACACACACACAAATATTTTCAACAAAAGGTGAACTTAATGTGAAAGACCTTTTTTCTAAAAATGGTCTCCCGTCTTTGACGGCGCTTATTTTCCTATTTTTATTGTGTATAGACAAGAGATTGCATACCACATTCGCATTCGAGTCAGCATTCGCCAAATGTATATGAACGTTTCGTGTGAAATGATGCAAAATGCTTTTCGCGCTGCTCTTCAATGTGAGCGAAGTGAAAAAATGTGAAACATTCGTATTAAACAACATCTGTTTTGAATAATTGTCTGATTACCTAAAATGCGGTACTTTGCGTTCCGATGTCGTCGTCGGTGACGCCGGTACTTTGCTCGTCGCTTTGATTATGATTATTCAATTTAAAGAACTCGTCAAACATAATCATTAAAAACCGAAGACGTCTCTTCAATGGATTTAAACTAGTTTATTGCCTAAAGTTTCACTCGAATTTGATGTCACTTCAAAATATATGTGTGTGTATATGTGGACAACAACTTTTTGAAAGCGTCGTAGTTATACATACATACCATTGCTTGATGTTCAGCTTTAGCTTGTTTTATGAGAAATGACAGCAAGCATTGCAAATATAAACGTTAAGAAACATTTCAGGAAAATGCAATTAATCGCAGAACGTTAAGTAAATATATGACTGGTGATTTATGAGCGATAGATTAAAAAGTGGTAGCTTGCTGCAAATCTCTTTGTTTTCGCAGTTTGCAATGCGAATTCATTGCACTCAAAATCTCGATATGTGCACTTTTGCTAACATACTGCTTAACTGCGAAATGAGCGAGTTTCAATTACGCTCAAGATGTTCAGTATATAATATATGCTGCATATGCACTTTGAATTACTTAACTATGTGCTCACATAATGCGATTTCGATGCAAGATATGTGCAATCATTAAAGCACAGCTTTCGGATTAAAGTTTAAAAACGTTTCCTTTTTTAAACTCACGTTATTATTTACCTTTTTTCGAGAGTCGACCGTTTGACCGCTGCGGGCGATCGATTGTAACCCGAGGTCACTGTTCACTGTTCACTGTTTTTGTGACAATAACTAAAGCCGATTATCGTCTTGTGGCATTGCTTTTCACAACGGTAAGTGTTGCGGACATAAAAGTTACACTTCGCCAATGTTTTTCAACGTAAATCTTGGGCTAAAAATGGCACCATTTTCGTTAAAGCTTTAAGTCAACGGTGAATAAATTGTAAAGCAAAGCAAAAGGATTTCGCCAGCCATTCGATTGCACTTCGCTTCGTTTTTATCAGAAAAACAGAAATTATAATTGATCACTTTTCTCGAGAACTTTTCCATCTTTTTTGACAATTTTCAAAATAATTATTGCGTAATCACATGGAAACTGATGCGCACAATGCGTTGTAATTGCAAATCATGTTTGCATGAATTATACGCGAATTCAGTCAATTGATATGTTAAACTCACAGTCTGTGGAATTCGACTTCGAGTACAAAGCTATCAAAATGCAATGCATTGCAATGTTAATCGAAGCATTGAAAATTGAAATCAAATTGAAAATGAAAAACAAAATAAACAAGTAATTGAGTTTCAATATAAAATGCGTGTGAATGTAATATGCATTGCGATGTTGCTGTCTGTGTGAGTGAAATATTTGCCGTAATCAAAATTCGCAATATGGTAGACGGCATTCCATCTTCATATCACCTCTTGCGTGCACTGAAAAACAATTCGATTGTAAATGATTGCATTTAACAGTTGACTTCATACTAATCTCCATCTTAATCGAATACTCAACAAATTTCTCAGCTGCTTTGATTCGATTCAAATGCAAAGCTAATTTTCAACTGAAAGTCATGCATTGTGGAATTTAATTTTTGCATAACTTTTTGCCTTCTTTCATTCTCGGCAAATAATCAATTTTTAAATATCACGATTTTTGTGAGATAACGATTAATTGGCAAAAAACACACATTTATACTTTGATTGAAGTATTCGGGTTGAAATTTGAACTCGGTGAACAATTTTACGCGTTTTCATTGGAAATACAACAATCAAAAAGGAGAGCAGAAAAAATTTATGATTTCTCTCTAAGAATTGACGGTTTTTGGTTTTTGGTTTTTGCTTTTCAGTTTTGCAGTTTTCCGTTTTTTTGCTTCAATTGATTACCTTTTTGTCGAAACCATTCTTGAAAACCTTTGTAAACGCTTCAAACGTTTGAACCTTTCTATTTGAAATGCTTATTTCACAAAGAAATTCATTTCTTCTTTTTGGCGACCGCAAAATATGCAGAATACGATTTTCGCAAATCTCATTGTGTCTACATTATGAATGCATGACTATTTATATTTTTCGTCCTTTCGCTTAGAAAGCGTTTTGCATTCACAAAAAACACGCGTTAAAAATTTATTATAAATTCAAAATGGACGATCGTCGTAGACAGTGCACAATTTAGAGTATAAATATAGCGAAATACATTATTTGTACCATGTAGTTATTAGTGAATGAATGAGTGGCTAACAACATCACTGATCCGCTTTCTCACTGATCGCTGTGTGTGCGCGTTGCGAACAACATCAAAATTACAAAATTACAGGGATTGTTGAACTTCTAATTGAGATTTGAAGAAAGAAATATTTGTAAAATTTTAATTACGACTCAAGCCTGACGACCCTCAGCAAGCTGTGGCAATGCAATGCAGACTCGCAGCCTCCGGTTTCGTGAATACCATTGATTCCGGAATCGTGACCAACGGACGGAAACAGTTACCGATGCCTCGGACTGCAGTGAACATGCTGCTGCTGCTGCTGCTGTTGCTGTTGCTCTTCTGTTGTTACTAATTTACATTTAAATCCAGTTGAGGAGTTGCATAAAAAAATGTTTTCATGACACAAGCGAAGCTAATGTTCGCTTCGTGCGCTTTGCGCTTCTGTGCTTAAATGCTTCTGAATACCGAATACACAGTACACTGTATGTACATGTACATTCTGCGAGCATACATACCTTTGCTATATGCATTGTGTGTATGTATTTGTATGCTGTATATATGCTGTATGTGAGTGAGTACTGTGCTCTTGTTTGCGAACAGGTTACGTACACATAAATATATACCTGCTCTCGACTAGCTCGTCACACATCTTCTTCTCTTCTTCATTCTTCTCGTGTACACTGTTTGCCACTGCAGCAGCACTCACTCGGCATTCATTCGTTCAAAGTGATCGCTGACGGCCAACAGTCAAGCGGCCACACTTTTTTTGTTTTCGCAAATAAACTTTTGCTTTGCTTGTGTTTTTCCTTCAGAAAACAACACTTCACTGTGTTTCTCAAGCTGCAACTGAAATAAGTGAACAAAAATATGTTTCAATCTTTGTGCGCATCTATTTGCAAAATGTGATTGACTTGCGAGCAACTTTCATCTTCTTCATCGTTCGCCGTTCTTTCATTTCGTGGATTGTCAATTGTGAATTGTGTGTTTACTGTTCAAAAACGAATAATACAAATACTCAACAAGAAAGGTACGCAAAATGATCATTTTTGCACTTCAAATACATTTCGGCAAAAATCAAAAATTCTTCTTTCTGAGTTTGACTTCACCTTTGAAACGTAACGTTTTCACTGTCATTTCAATCAATGATCACAACAAATACAGCAAACAGTGCTAAGCTAAAATCGCCTCTAGTTGCTTCTTCTTCTTCGTTTGCTTTGTTGCAAAGCCAAAAAGCGAACATTTTTTCGAACTTCTCGATCGCGACATGAACGAACAGATGTTTTCGAGTCTCTTCTATTCTCTGTTCTCTCTTCTTTTATTCAATTCAATTCACAAAATACGAGAACACTCCAAAAGCCTCGCGGATATTAATTTATGACTGCAAACAAAAATATTACAGAATGAACAATGACGATTACGAGGTACCATTGTGTGCGCAGTGTTAATCCTAATTACATAACCAACGAATGAACGAATGAACGTTTCGCAATTTTTCTTTTGCTAGAAATAAAACTTTTTTAAAGGAATGTATGTGTCTACCACATTACTTTCTTGAAATGTACTCTGTTTGTAATCTAAACGTAATTCTCAGCAAAAGGCGGTTCTCGGTTAAGAATTGTCTAATTTGTAAATTTGCGAGCGATTATTTTCGAGTGAAATCGTATACATTCGTATTCAGTGAAATAGTAAAAGCAAAGCAGCTTTGTTTCGTTTCAATTGAATTATAGTTTTGTGGCCACATTTTTTAGGTGTTACCTGAAATTTTCTCGATTCACAAATCTCGTACATAAAGCGCTTTTTAATGCAATCGCGATTCGCGAATTTCGGTTGTAAACGTTGTTAACTGTAATAAACAATTCAGAACACACAGTGATAGCTATCTAGCTGTTATTCACTCGAGTAATCATTTAGCTTCGCTGAATTCGTTTCGATGTATCATTCGTTTCGTTCATTCTTTTGTCTCACTTTTTAATCGACAATTTCAATGACTTAAACTTCGTGTTGTTTACTACGCTTAGCTCGATGTTCTCTCACTTTTCAATGAATTCTTTACATTTCTAAAGAGAACAGGAAAACTTTTTGAGAAAATTTTTATATCGCACTGCGAATCGTTTGAACGTAAATTTTGTCTCCGTTTTTACGACCGCACGAATATTTTGCGCAAATTTAAGCAGAGGACGAATCAGTTGCTCAGCGATGCCAAATGCCAATGGCCTTAATTAGAATATGAAAAAATAAAGCGCAAACACTTTAAGTGATACAAATTTTTATTTCGATAATCGCAGATTGAACTCAGTGGTCAGGGAGATGACTTCACGAAACAGATGTGGAATATGTACGCCACGTTCGAAGATTTGATATCTGCTTCTCCGTCGAAAAACGAGAAAAAGAACGGCAAAGAAATGACGAACGACGGTCACACTGAAAGTGTTGACCTTTCTGCAAACGCTGTTCCCAAATTGGATACATTTAGCAGCAGGGACGAGAACATGTCGAAAGTGTCGTCAAAGTGCTTTAAAGTGTCAATGAAATCAGATGAAAATGGTGCTGAGAAAAGCAAATCTGTTGAAAGAGTTGTTGAGAGCGATAAAACTAAAATTGAGATGAACGAAATGGCTTCGAATGTTCGATCAAATTTTTTCACTCGTAAAATGAAGTGCAACTCAAGTTCGACTTGTGCTACTACAACTGCTGCAGCTACTAAAAGTGGATATCAAAGTGACTCTGGATCGTCGTCTTCAGTAGCGAATCCTTTACTCGACACTATAAGTAGCCTTACATCAAGTGATCCTTACAGCGATTCGGACGACTGCTGTGACTTAAACGGAAAGGCGTATCAACAGCGACAACGACGTCGATGCAGACGTATGATCAACGAGCGAAGTATGAAAAGATCTCCAAACCATCACCATCACCACCACAGCAGCAGCGATGCAGATTCTATAGGCTACGCGGGTTCCAACTCGATTGACAGCGGTTACAAAAGCCAGTGTCAGACACCAGAAGTACCGGAAGGCTCAACTCTTGCAGCTTCTGAGGCTATTGACCGCAAACAGAACGCATGTGTTTCAGAAAACGTTGAAAGCAAATCAGACTCAAACAATGCGACTGTGATTACAGACAACAACAAAAAGATGTCTGCATCTAAAGTCGAAGCTGTCACAGCGACGAAAGAAGATGTTAAAGTGACAACGGTTCCTTCTTCGTGTGCAGCTAGTGCACCAAAAAGTAGATCACCAGTAAAAGGTGGACTTTACAGCGCCAAGATTGCGAATCGACTGAAAAGTCAAAACACAAACGCTCACCTGGAGCATTTGCTTCACTTGAGACAAACATTAATCAGTGCCATACAAAAGTGTGAAAACGCGAAATGCTCCCCTCCGTCATCTCGCGTCGCTAGTCCAGTTGTAATCACTTCCAGTCGTTCTTCGAGTCCAGCATCGAGTGCGCTTTTGAGGAACAACGTAAATAACAACACAACTGCCACAGTGCAACCATCGCTGCTATGCAACTCTCGATTGTCATCTATGAACAAAAACAAGTGTCTTTCTCCGGAATGCAAAAGCGTACACAACGGACTTTCTCCAAAAACAGTGCGCAAGCATTTGCATCACTTACAGCAATCAGACCTTAGACGAACACTTAACACATCGCCCACATTATCTGCGGCGAACAATAAGTCAGTTCGTTTTGATAACGACGTGCAGATAACTTCTTTGTACCCGTTGACGCTAAACGCGAGAACGAGTCTTAAAGCGAGACGTAAGATCGAGACTGCAGCTGAGTTCAATGAAAGATCGCCATTCGCAACCAAATCAATTCTCAAGGATCCTTTGTGTGCCAACTTAAGGACTCAAATCGAAACCGGAGAATTAGGATCCGGTTGTTCTCTGGAAGGAGAAATTGATACACTGCTCTATGGCAAAGTGGATGCAAACTATTCAAACAACTACCAGTTGGATGTTGTACACGACATTCCGTACGTTTCTCTAATAGAAGACAAATATCGATTGAAACAAAACGCAGCAAATGTTACCAAAATGAAAGGTTAGTAAACATATAATATTTTTTCTCCATTTTTTGTGAAGTTTCTAAACTTCGGTAAATGTTTTCGCAGAAACGACTGTCGCCTTTTCAAGATCACTCGAGACAACCGAACACTTCGATGACTTAGATCTAATCACAGCATCTGAAGTGAATATAAACGCAACGCTGTCTACGAAAACCAGAGAACGTGCGTCATACAGCAGTGGTACTGCGATCAGTGATAGAAGCAGCAAGTTGTCCAAAAGCAAGTTCACCGAAATGGCCAAATACATGTTGGACATTCTAGACGATTTGCAAACAAAGAAAGGAGACGATTTGAAATCGAGCATTCAAAGTACAGTATCAAACAAAAAAGTGTCCGACAAGCACATTTACCAGGATAAAAGCAAAGCATCGCAGCACAGTGACACAGCCAGCGAAGCTTCTTACAATACACTGCCTGAGTATCACATTTACGAAGAAGTTTTGTACGACTGCATGAATTCGATAAAACACGACGAGTCTCGTGTGCAGTTCAACGAACCCGAGAAAACAGTGAGCAAAGTGAGCGATTTGCATACTCCGATCGAGAAAATGATACCTGGTCTCAAGTCGACATCGACTGCCGGAAGCTGGGGACGTCGTTCTTACAACAGACCCAAGCAGCGGTCGAACCTGTACTCACTGTTCACCGATTCGGCTCAGAGACGCAGCATTTCGCGATCACTGGAACGCGAATGGAATTATTATAGATCGAATTTGATTGAAGACATCGATATTTGCAAAGAGAAAGAAATGCTGGTCGCAGACTACTGCGGAGAGTACAGATTTAAAGCATCCGTTTAATTCTGCATGTACACATACCGTCGTTTTCACGTTTTACAATACTACATGTACATTAGTGTCTAGTTGAGAAATATTGGCTGTTGAATTTTGAGCAAAACAAAAAATGAGTTCAATTAATGATTACATTCGAAATGATGTTCGTTAAGCAGTGTTTCGCATTACATGAAAAACGGTAGTCAAATTTAACAAGAACAATTCCGATTCGATCAACCACTTTAAAAACATTTCTTCTCTTCTCTCGTTTACGTTTTAAGAAAACATTTTTTGCAAAATTGTAATATTTAAAAAGCATTCGTTTTACGCTTACTCTTTATGTATATACAGAATGATACATTCGCTTTATTATTAAAAGTGTACAAGTTTTCGATGCAAAGAGAAAATGCGCACATTTCTTTTCGTAATTAGGTGCTCATCATCGCTGACTTTTCATCATTGCGAAATTTCAATCGTTATTAATGAGCTTTGTTTCCGTTCGTTGTGTGCGTGTGTGAGAAATAAACAAATTAACGATCAACAGTGTATGTGTATGTGTGTGTATGTACCTGTAAAAAGGTTTTTGTCGATGAGAACCGTCCGAAAATAAGTTAACATTCGCCTTGTAGCTTAAAAATGTGTTACGGCTTCTCTTTCACATGGAAACCGCATACGTGTCATTAATTGTGTGACTGTTTTTTCGTCGTAAATGTACTGCGGTCTAATTATGCTAGCTAGCGAGCTGAAAGAGACCGTTTCTCTAGGTATTCGCCCGTTCGACCTCTTTTCAAGTCCGACAGGCAAACAGCAAACAGCAACAACATTGTAATCATTGCACAATAATTTCATTTGCTTCACGCTTTCTCAGACATGGCAATGTTCGTGAACAGCGTTTTCACTAAATTACATTCGCCGTCATTTTTGCCTCTCTTCGCTTTCTTTACACTTCAATTTTAAATTTATTCTTTATTCTCACTTTTTGCCAAACTCTCACATAATCAAATTACAACATTTGCGCCGATAATTTTGATCACTGACTTCGCTTCTAAGGGTGTTTCAATGTCACGTTTGTTTTATACGAATAATTAACGTGTTGTGTCTAAGCGCACCGAATTCAGCTAAGTGAACACATTTTCGCCTTTTTCACATTTCGCTCACTGATACATTAATTTCCTTATGGGCTATTCAGCAAAGTATTAATCTCTCAACGACCAACAACTTAACCAACGAGCAATCATCAAACGTTTGCAGTCAAGCTATTTTAATTGCACTTCACTTTGCTAATGTAATAAATGTGCAAACATTTTTCTCACATTTTTTGGTTAAAATTGTAGATATTCGCAATTTCGCAATTTCAACACCGGTTAGAATATAAAAAATGATAATTTCACGCGAATACGCTGAAATAAATATTCAAATGAATTTTTATGCATATGTGCTTCGCATAGCATATGCATGCTAATTAATCATTTATTAAAATTACATTCATTTTGCTAAAATGCATTAAAAAGTAAACAAATAAACACAAACAAACAAATTACTTAACTAACAATTTTCATTATGCATGGAAAACAAATCAGTGATCAATTATTGAAACTTGGTCAATAATGGCATTTCACGTTTATTATTATTCAAAATTTTTAAATTTAAAAATTCAAAATAAAAAGTAAACTTATAAACCGCATATCCTTAATGAAATACTATTAATTTACAATCCGTATGTGACAAGTTTTTTAATTTGAATATTTTAAGTTCAAGCTGGAACGAATTTGTCATATAAAATATGCTGATGATGAATGAGAATAAATTAATTTAATTAACTACTTTTTAAATAAGATAATTGATAACAGTGGTTGTTAAACTTTAATCAATATGAATGTCAGTTATAGATGAATATCTCTGCAAAACGGAAACGATAAAAATTTCTCTAAAATTAGTGCTTTTGCAGATGTTGATCTAGATGAAATAATATGTCTCAAAATTGCACTTTGAAATTCGATATTCGTTGCTCTTTAAAAGGCTGATTTCAGACGAAAAGACATAAATGAAAAATTCGGGTCACAAGAAACATTGTAATTTAAGCATGATAAAAAAATTGGTCAGATTTTTGTTTTATGACTTTGCCTTTGAGCTTCAACATCAATCTCTGAATTCGTGATTCTTTTATAAAGTATAACATTCTTCTTATTTTTGCTTATTCTCAACATTTACTTTTGCGTCTTTTAAATACGGTAGACATTTGTTTAGTTAGTTAATATGTTGCAGAATGGCATAATGGAAGTTTACAGTACATTTTGAAGCGCATCTTAAATCATAATTGTAATTCATTCGAAAAACATTGCTTTTGTGACCATTAAAATGAAATTTACATTATTATTGTTATTATTATGATCATGTTTGATTTAAAAAATATGCAAAACGAACTCGCGATGAATTCGCAAGTGACGAAAAATGATCGCGTTTATGTTCAAGTTGCGTTTGAAAATAATTTATAATTGTTTAAATTGCGCACATTTCACTGCCTACTGCGATTCCTTTAATTATGTGACGAAATTTACGAATTATATGCAAACAATAATTTCGTATTGTTTAGCAAGCTGTAAATTTCGGTTCACTGCACCGAATGTTACGCAAGTGTCATTAAAGTGTTCGCAATTCAATAACGAAAATAAAATTAGCAACGCTAGCACATGATGGCTGTTTGCGATGAATTATTGAGTTTTGATTTGAAAAAATATCAAACAAGTGGCGTGTTAGAAGTTGTATTAAACGCAACACTTTTTGATGCCTAAATTTGCAAGTTTACCAAAATTTGCATTTTTGAGACTTTAAATTAAATGAAAGGTGAAGTGAAAAAATTACTTCCATACGTGTACACTTGTGGGCAAAGTGAAGTGTATAGTGTCAAGTACAGTGAGTAATGTCAAATATTTTTTATATATAAAAACTTGCTTTGAGTGTGAATTTTAGTATGAAATATTGAGATCAAAATTTGCAGGAAATTAGAAAACTGGTAATCGATTTTCGACATGAACATTCTCTATATTATTTTATCATATTCACTTTTCTTCGTCATTGTGTTACTTTCGAAAAAGTGTTGCGATTAAAAAAGAAGTCAAAAATGTTCTTAGAAAACACGAAATACTCTTATCTGTTCTCATTCAAACGCTTTTTTGTTTATGTTTCGCAAAATTTTTTATTTATATTTTTTATTTCTGCACAAAAATCAAAACGGATTTAAATTTCGAAACTTAACCATTTTTTGTGAAACCAATTTATTTCACGAAATGACATTATGAAATGAATTAACGTTAATTTCCTGAAACAGATTCTCATTAAAATTCTATATTTAGTCTACACATTTAAAGATAATGTAATTTAATATCACTTTTTTGTTAACCTTTATCTCCCAACTAATTAAAATGTGTTACAAAAGTTCGTCGATTACGTTTGTATGTAATATATTAGTTTCCTAATTTTCAGCTTACTTTGAAAATTTGCTTTTTCGCACAAAAAAGCAAAAAAAAAAACACAAAAACAAAAAATAAAGCAATTGTGAAAAAAGTCGTAAATTTAAAGTAATTCAATAAATTTGGTGGCGTATAAATAACGGCACTTAATGTATCAAGTTGCTGTCGTTTCGGGGCGAAAATGGTGATTTAAAAGTTGTCGCAAAAATATAATAAATTCGCTAAATTCAACATTCATTCGCTTTTTATTCATTCATTTCAACAACAACAATAATGTTGTAGATAAACATTTGCTTCGAGTGCGAAACAAGTTTACATAAATTTTGCCACACAGGTATTCTGTAACAGCGAATACCAATGTGTTTGTGCATTCTGTTTGATTTATTTTATCAATACGTCGTTTTCTAACTGTAAACATGTTATTTTGTGTGCATTTATTGATTCCTTAATTTATTTTATTCGTAAATTTGCTTGTTTTTCATTTGTCTGCACAGCAAGCAAAAAGTTGTCGAAAAGTTTGTTCGTAATTCAGAGAAATGCATTCGAATTTCGAAAATTGTTTTTACTTCTTTAAAGTAAATTTCAAGTTTTGCTGTTTTTTGGCTTCTTGTTATTTTTGTAAGAATTTGTGTCTGAAATTCGATCGTTTCTCTCGAAAAACATTTTCGCAGTCAATTGTTTCGCCAGAAACCAGAATATATTGTGTAATAGAATAAATGGTGAATTTTGTTGATGTTGACCATGCTGCTGTTACCTTAATCACAATGCATTCGTTTCACGCAATTTTTACTGATTGACATAAAGTCAGACTTGCTTCTCTTCCTTGTCACACGCTGTGAATTCTAATTAGTATTGAATTTGTTTTCGTTTTGCAAAAACTGCAAATGCGTGGCAATGCATTGAACGCTCGATGTGCACATTTTTCTGACACATTCGCGTTTAACTGATTGAATTGAAGTGAATGATGAATACACGTATGCAACATTAAGTGAAAGTGAAACAAGAGATAAATGTGATGCATTAAATTATAGCAGACATTTTGTTTCACTTGAAATGAGAACGTAAATGTAATTTATTAAGCGAAGCGTGTTTTGTGCTCAAATATCGATTGCATTCAAGAAGAGTAAAGAGAAGAACTAAAGTGAATTGCATTCGTCACAGATCACCTCTTTTTGCTTTTTAGCTTTCTTAAATTTATTTTTGAATGCGACGCGTTTTGTCGTCTAAGGCAACCGAGTCACGTTACGCGCACAACACTCACAAACAGTGTCTGCAGACGGTCTGTGCAATGAGGACACTTTTATTCAATAGACTGTTTGCCAACAACTTGACAGTGAATTCACTTCGATTACAGCAACAACAACATCGCTGTTACAACCGACAACGAATATTCGGCAATGGCAATGCTTTTGCAAAACGTCACAAGAATGGTGTTCTAACCGCAACGGGAACTTTTCTCGTGTCCTTCGCAATTTACAAATGGCATCAGAATAAAAGAGTCGTTTATGCATTTCAAGATAGTTATGGCAAAGTGATCGATGGATTGCAGTTTTACTCGATGGACGATGTTACCAAACACAATTCGAAGGAGAAACGCATTTGGATATCATTTCGCAACGGTGTTTATGATATCACCGATTTCGTTGAACAACATCCAGGAGGCGATAAAATTCTAATGGCTGCCGGCGGAGCTGTTGATCCTTTTTGGGAGCTATATGCTGTTCATAAAAATCCACAGGTTTTAGATATTTTAGAGAAATACAGAATTGGTAATCTTAAGGAGGAAGATTCAAAAAGGGTTGCTGCTCAAAGCAATGATCCTTATTCAACGGATCCAAAGAGACATCCTGCATTGCAGCCACGATCAGATAAACCTTATAACGCCGAACCTCCAGTCGAGATTTTAGTGAAAAACTTTTATACACCAAAGTATTGTAATCAATTTCTGTTTACTCACTAACTTTTATCTTTTAGTGAACTGTTCTTTGTCCGCAATCACCTTCCAGTGCCACAAGTCGATGTCGATGAGTATGAACTCGAAATCGAAGGTTTGGGTCTTAAAAAGTGTTTCACGTTTTCGTTAAACGATCTTAAAACAAAGTTTCCAAAACACACTGTAACTCAAGCAATTCAATGTGCTGGTAATCGACGTTCAGATATGAATAAAGTATGAGAACAGATTGAACATGATACGAATGAATCACTTTGTTTACTTTTCAGATTGAAGTAGTTAAAGGATTGAATTGGGGTCCTGCGGCTATAAGCAATGCAAAATGGACTGGTGTGCGCTTAGTCGACGTTCTTCGTCATTGCGGTCTCAATATAAACAATGAGCAAATTAAACATGTTCAATTTGAAGGATTGGACTTGGATCCTGCTGGAATGCCTTACGGAGCATCGATTCCTTCGCATCTCGTAATCTAATTTTAAGCTTTACTTTACTTTACTTGATTGAAATATTGTTTTTGTTTTGTAATTAGGTTTTGGATGAAAAATCAGAAGTCATTCTCGCATTTGAAATGAATGGTGAGGAAATACCAAAAGATCACGGATTTCCAATTAGATTAATTGCTCCTGGAATTGTTGGTGCTCGAAATGTGAAATGGTTGTCTAAAGTTATTTTAAGTGAAGAAGAGTCACATAGTCACTGGCAAAGAAGAGATTACAAAGGATTCTCTCCGAATATTAACTGGGATAATGTAAACTTTGATAATTCGCCGTCTATTCAAGATTTGCCAGTTCAGTCTGCGATTTGTGATCCTGCAGATGGAGAAAAAGTGAAACCAGACAAGGATGGATTTATTAATGTCGAAGGGTACGCACACAGTGGAGGAGGAAGGAAAATAGTGAGAGTCGATGTTTCACCAGATAATGGAAAAAGTTGGATAACTGCAGAATTACAACAAGAATCAACACCGTTGCACAAAACTTATGGTTGGACTTTGTGGAAGGTTTGTGAACTCATGTCACATACAGTGAAAACTGCATTCATAAATTCCTCCAAGTCACACTTTTTTTGTGTTGGATTTTATACAGTTTTGACTGTACATCTTATTAAGCACAATGACTATTGTTTTCTTCACTTTTAGGCTAAAATTCCCGTTAAGAATGATACCAAAAAAGTTGAACTTATTTGTAAAGCAGTCGATAGCTCGTATAATACACAACCAGAAACTTTTGCACCGATTTGGAACCTTCGAGGAGTTTTGTCAAATGCTTGGCATCGCATTTCTGTGCAACTTAATAAATAAGAGATTATTGATACGGACGTATTTATTGTAAATGGAGTGTTAGGCAATATGTATTTATACTGACAAACAACTTGAAATAAGTAGGACGCTTATTGCAACTTTTTTATCAAAATTGTCAATTTTTCGTGTATTAAGATTGTAATTATTTTTTTGAAGAATTTATCTCGTTTCTGAAGTTTTTTAAATTGTTGTTAAAATAAAATATAAAATTAATAAGATTTTAATTAGGTTTACCTTGAAGATTCATACCTTTTCTAATACATCTTATTTGTCTACTAAATCTACTAAAACATTTGAAGACACTTTCGAAGACCAATTTTGAGATTATAATACAGTAAAAGCTGTCAAGAAAACCACCCGAAATACCACTCGCCTTCGAGATCATTAATTATTCGCACCGGTGTAGCTTTAAATGTACATTTCTGACCATGCGAAACACATGCAAAAAATGTTGTTAATAGAAATTTTGGTACAGTAAAGCCACTTTAATTATGCGAAGGAAATTTTCCGACACTTAACAATTAAAACTTTAAATTCTCAACTTTTATGACTGTTGCTTAAAATGTTTTACCATTTTAACTTTAATTACTTGTGCCGAAATTTCAAAATGAGTCGTCCATCTGTATTTAAACAATAGAGTAGTTTACACTGTTGTGAATTATAGAGAGTGAGGATGATTGCAGTATTTGCTTTACCATAGCGGGCGCACCGAAACAAAAGTCAATATCAGACAACTCCTCTACAGGAAATTGGTTACCAGCGTTATCTTCGCATCTTCGCTGACCAGGACGTGATACAAGTTTTGAACAGCTCGAGCTGCACATAATTTGCGGGATTCCGTCTCCGCTACTGTGTATTCAGCTCCGTGCAATACCTCCGTTAACTCCGTTGACCCCCAGCCTACATTGCATTAAAACCCTTTAAATCTCCATTTAAAATTTAAGTCGTCAACTTTAAACAACCAGTGAATATAATTTATCTGGTAGATTTTGGTCCTGTATCTGTAAAATTGTGTCGTG
>NCKV01000189.1:0-12204 GCA_003675905.2 Leptotrombidium deliense
CTCATTCAGTCTGTGTGGCAATTTTTCAAAAGGTAAGAATATTTAGCATTTTGAAGTTTTAATGAAGTGAATTGACATTGAGAGTTTTGCGAACGTGCATTGACAAATATTTTCATTTCGAATTCAACATATGCTTAACGTTATCGACAAAAAATCATTGAGGAGGTGTGTTGAGGAAATCGATACAAAGTGTCTCATAGTTTTTGACGTTAGAGAACAATAGTCGTTTCAGACAGAAACTGTTGTATCTTATTTGGTGCAATCTTTAGAATTTTGTATTGCTTGATATGTCGATGACGAAATGCAAAGTCAATATCGTAATGCACGCAAGACTTACAAGTTAGTTTCACATTTACAGTACTGTTTACAATGAAATCAAAACTTCTTTGAAAGTAATTTAGACTTTTAAGCTTTTTCTGATTTTCGTCATTTTTCAAAGGAAATTGTCTGACAATCTGCTCGCTGCAGACAACAATTCAGATGGACTAAACAGCACAAGTTATTCGCACAATTCTCAAGAAAGTTTATCTGAAAACGATATTGAAACGAATGACGAGTGTGTCGAAATAAACAAAGTGTTCTTTTTTCCGGACATCACGAAATCACCGCAGCAAGTGATGGCTCAGCATTTTGCAAAGCCGGCGATAAACGGTTTGAATATCAGTAAAAACTATTCGCCGTTCGATGAACTGCTGAAAACCATTGAGTCTGCCAAATTCTCATTGGATGTTTGTATGTACATTATAACTTATCCGAAATTTGCCGATGTTTTGATTGACGCATTTAAGCATCGACGGATCGCTGTTAGAATTATAATCGACAGTCGCGAAAACGAAGCATTCTCTTCACAACTTCACCGAATCAGAGAATCTGGAATTCCAGTGAAGAGTAATCTGCCATCGAAAACATGTCTTATGCATAATAAGTTCGTTGTAATTGATGAGCGCATTCTTATTACCGGATCTTTAAACTGGACTCGAGCCGCGTTCACCGAAAATTATGACAATGTTATCGCAACGACGCATCCAGATCTAGTGTTTCCATACATCGTTCAGTTTCAGAGAATGTGGCAAGAATTTATTCCATCAGTGAACTAAAACCAAGTGGCCAACATTTGCACAGTGCAATAAAAGGAAAACAGTGTAAACAACAAGTTAAGCAATGTTTTTCTGTTTTATTAGTCGTAAAAGTGTTTGTTACGCGTAATTTTCTTATTTTCGCATTGTTTGTACTCTGTTACTTAATATTCGTAACAAGGAAACAAAATGAGAGCAGCAACGTTTCAATTGCGAAACTTTCTTTTAATTAAAAAGTTAATGAAAAAGTTGGCGATTGTGTTTCGGATGCTGCGTGTGTCACTGAAAAGTTGGCGATCGTTGAACTTATGAAATATACGCTCGCAACGGTAATGGCTGACTAGTCCTCAGAGGAGAATAAAGCTAGGATTGAGTTGACGTGTGTTTACAAACTAATAAATACTTTTATTGATTTTTCGTTAAAATACTGAATCGCAAATGGAAACTGGAATTATTTATGAGTGTCCGCGAGTCGTTCGTTCGCTTTAATCATTCTGCACACATTTGTACCTCAAAAAGCAATTTTTATTTAAAAATTCGATTCGAATTAATATATAAAACAAAACTCATCAATATAAATGCCATTAAATAAAACTTTAATAAAAATCCTTGAATTTACAGCAAAGAAATGAACATTTTTCGGAAGAAACAGAGTTTCGCTTCTCTTCGCTTTCTTTGCGCTTTCTTCGCGAACTTTTCGATCTCAATTTCACTTTCTTCGTTTGATTTGTGTGCTGCGTCTGCGAAGGCGATACAGGCAAGTCGCGGTCGCTTTCGTCGTCGTGAATGGTGCTGTCGTAACCACTTGATGCTGGTTGCGACTGAATCACCAGTTGATGTGTTTGCATTTGCGACGATGAACCGCTCGACTTTTTAGCGACACTCGAACACTCGCCTTCGCTGGTCGTTCCGTGACCTGAGGTGGTCGTCGATGTCGTGTTGCGTTTGTGTTGTTGCAGTTTGCGAGATGACTTTAACGGAGATGAGGTGACACTGTGTACGCCACCAGAACCGGAAACGATTCTATTAACTCGCGGAGAGGTCGGAAGGACCGGAGTGTGATTTTTTGCTGCTTCCTCGTGAATCTCGGTCGGCATAGCTACGTTGATCACAGCATTTGTTTTATCGACCTCATCTTTACTACAACTGTTGCGGATAAATTCGTTCGACTCCCAGCCGGTCAAATTTCCGCAACTCGCGCCGTCTGGATGTCTCAGTTTCGCATAATTCTTGATTGCAACGTTTTCGTGGTGACAGTTATGGTTGTTGTCATTTGCGTGTTGTTTTGTCGTCGCATTCGGCGCCGTAATTGTAATCAATTGTTTAAGGAACTGTTCTAATTTAAGCTGCTTCGGCGGTTCGGTTAATGGTTCGCTTTGAGCGTCATTATAATCCTCGTCGTGCGAAGTGTCGCAAACGTCGTTATCACAACAGTCGCTGAGAGCTGCCCTTTCGAGATCAAAATGATGCTGTTGATCAGTGAACGAGAATTCATCTTCGGACCAGCTTCTAATCATTTCTTCGTCGCAACTGCACTCACTTTCGCTGACAGTTGTCTGTGCGGTCACTCCTTCGGCGGTTTCCGTTTGACAGCAAGCATCATTTGTCTCTGGTGCTTTGTTGTGACACACACAGTTTACTTTGATTTGTTGCTGTTGAGTGTGCTGAGAGTGCGGAGGGTGTTGATGACAAACATGGTTAACAGGAGGACTTTTCGAACTTCTTTTCAGGGAAGAAGAGTGGGTTTGATCACAATTCGTTGTTTCTGTTAGCACTTGTGTTTGCTGTTCTTTCGGAAGATCAGACCAAATATGTTTGGTGTGACGTTGTAACCAGTCGTGGATTCTTTGCTGTTTATCCATGTATTCCACGTCACGAACGCTGAGATGAATTTGATGATTCGGAGTCGCGGTGTTTTCACTAGTTTCACTAGCATTCGGACCGTCAACCCAAAGTTCGTTTGACCAGTTTGTAGGCAGTCTTCGCTTCGCTTTTTTCGGGCAGTCAATCCAAAGCTCGTCACTCTTCGGAGTGTTGTGCAATGTTTTATGCATTGGAGAGGTTCCGTTATCACACATTTGTTTCTCACTTTGCTTTTTAACGTCACACACTTTATTGTTGTTAGGCTGCTGCTGTTCGTGGTTTTGTTTTTGATATTGGTTCGCTACACACGGGTGTACCGGAGTCACTTTCTGGTGCACACTTCTTTGTGGAGAGGCGATTGATTTGATTTGAGTTTGTGAAAGCAGAGATGTAGTCAGAGGTTTTCCGCAGAAGATAACAGTGTCTACGGAATGTTCACTGGAAGAAGTGTAACAATTGGCACTATTATCTGCTCCATCTTCATTGTTAACCGAATCACTTTCACTTTTGAATAGTTCTGAAAGCAGAACAACTTATAATGTCTGCCGAATGGATGCTTTAAAAGAAAACAAGTAGTCGCAAGTGCAACACTCACCATTACCCTGATTGTTGTACAGAAAGCGACGATTCAATTTTTTGTTTATCGAACAATGAAGCATCCGTGATCTATGGACGCGCGTTACAAATTGGCAAGTTGTCAACGTATCGATATAATTCAGTCCGCAATTTGTTATATTCGCCACTATAGAGCACCAAACCAATTTCGAGCTCAAACACTCTTTCAGAACGACTGTTACTTTGCTCTCTCTGCACGGACACAAAACGCAACACATTTACTTTCCTCGGCGATTAATTTAATTCCGTAATCATTATAATTTGTTTTCTATTCTGACTGCGCTTTATTCTGGCGAAGAAAAAGATCGCTTTCCTCGACACTCAGTGAATGCAATTCACAGTAAAGTAGCGAGCAGCCTAAGCTAATCTTTAAATCGCATACAATGCCGTTGCTTCGCGAAACCATTTTAAGAAGCAAATTTTCATATCGGAATAAGTTTGTGTCACAAACTGCGTTCACGAAATACGAATAATGCGAACAAAACGTATAATACTTTTAATGTATTGATCTTAGCCTTTCTGTGTGCATTTTGAATGGCAGCAAATGTTGTTACGAATACAAATATACAAATATACAAACACACACACACATTGAACACTATTTTCAACCAAATAAGACGCGAAACAATTTGCGAAATTTGTTTAAACAGTAAACATACTTTTGAAATGTTCAAAAAACGTAGCTCATTTTTACGATCTTGTTTTCGAGTGCAAAGACATTAGACGAGTGAAAAGTATTTAACAAAGTTTGCTTTTCTCTGCGATTTACGCAAAAAGGAAGCTGCAAAGAGTGAAAAAGTATGGCAATGCATCGCAATGAATGTGAATGTGCACTGCGAATACGAATATCGTGCGATTTCGCGAAACGCAATCCGTTAATTCGGCAACATGTGTGTGTGTGCATCAACACAGTGTGTTTGCATTTATTTTTGTGTTTTGTAAACAAAATGCGAAGCAAAAATGATTGAAATGATTGCCTGTTTTCATGCTTTTTGCGGTTTGATCGGCCAACAAAATAACAGCGAAGAAATGTAACGCCTTCTCAGTGATCTCCGTGAACATTTCGATCATTTTAGATACTTTTAGATTCACTTTACTTTTCACTTTGTTTCGCATTTCGAGTCTCATTCTCGCGCAAAAGTCGTTTCGCCGATAAATTGGTGTGCGATGTGTTCTTTAGCATCGAATGCAGTAGCGAAGAGATGCCTGAAACATGTCTGAAAGTGGCACTTTTATGGCTGCTCGTTTTTATAGAACATTACGAATGAACGCAACGCAACGTTTTTGCTTCGCATTTCGCACAACACTACTGTTCGCATTGGGAAACAACGCAACGCAACACAACAAACAGTTTCACGTAAATAATCGGCGCTACAATGCGTTTCATAGTTTTCAAATTTCATTCTTACAGTTAGTTGTAACAGTTTTTCAGAATTTCTGTGTAATATCGGTCTCACAGGTTTTGTTGTATAAATGGACAATACGTGCGTTCGAATCGCTGCGCTCGGTTGAAGCAAGCGATGCTGCATTGAAAAGCAAACAGAAAATCTGCTTTCTGACAGATTTCATTTTATGGACATTATGTGTATGTGTGCGGCAACAACTCTTCTTCGTGAAAACGACACGCATTTCTTTCTTTCTGCAAATGATTTATTCTTCGATTACCGCTCGACTCGCGAATCGCGAACAGCGAACAATTCTTTTCACTTTTTTCCATTCGCTATTCTTTGCAACATTCTTTTTCGGCACTAAAAATGAATGCAAATCTTTATAAAATACGGTCTTCTCATTATTGTCACAGAAAACAATCTTTCGCTAAGAAAACGGACTAATTTAAGCATGAATTATTGAGTGAAAAGAAACGAAATATATTTTATTCCTGGAAAGCGATTACTCACTAGAGAAAGACATTAATGTTTTTTTTCTGGTCTTTTAATTTAAAGCATGTCGATACTTTTATTAATTTAATTTGCGATTGCAATTCAATGCACAAAAGCAGCCAGAATTGCAATTGCATTTGGATTGCGATTTTTGCAATTCGAGTCACATTTGCGTTTGCAACTCTTGCAGACATTGCAACATGAGCAACTTGGAAATGCATTGCAATCCTATACATCGTTTATTTTACCATTTTAACCATTGTTCACGAGACTAATGATTGTACTGCAGTCTCAACAATTAATTAACTTTCTACTTTCTTTCGTAAAACACTTTTTAAACGCGAATAATTAGAAGCAAAACATGAAAAACAGTGAACATTCGTTGCAAATGATGCAAACACATCGCAACTTTTTTGTTTGCTTTTCTTCGCTGCTTTTAAAAATAAATTTTCTTCTTGCGAAACGAATTAACAAGTAAACGAATAAAAAACGACGACTTACTTATTCGGGATATGTTTCTGTCCATTAAAAATTGCGAGTAAAATATTAGTCAAGTTTTTCGTTAACGGTGATATATCAAAAAGATGAAGTTTAGAACGACCTCCGACAACTGCAACACAAACGTTCTCTCATTAATAATCGTCGCTTAAAATAGTTGTCTGTTATATTTTTTCAATGCAACGACATTTTCGTTGCATTCACTTGTGTTTCAATGTTTGTTTGCAAAAAATGAACGACATTCAATTGATGAAGAGATGCTTTTTTCTTACCTGTGTTCTTGCCATTCGTGCTGGAAATCATTTTATACTGATAAACGTGAAGTGTGAACAGCAGTGAATTGTGATCGCTTGTGTTCGAATTCGCCTTGAAACGACGAGCAGCGATGTCTAAACAATGTGTTGCCCTTTTGACATTGACACACGACATTTCTCGCAACGTGGACAACACTGAGTTCGAGTTCAAGACACACTTTGATTTCGATGGCGTATTTGAAGAGGAACACGAATCTGGTGATACACAAATATATTAATTGCTTGCATGGATACGTTTGGACGGTTGATAAATGATCTCTTTTTTAAAAAGTCAGTTATCACCGAAAAAGCGAGTTTAAAGTGAAGTGAAACGCATTCATTGAACTCACTGTGTTTCGCCAGTAAATCAATGATTTCCGTCGAATTTATTTGTGCCGCTGAACATTTGATCGCAAAACGACGTTTAGAAGATTTGAGCGCATTGAAGAGCCAAGTAATCGCATAAACCATCAGACCCTCACCACCCATCATTGTTTCGTGTGTGCCTGTCAAACAATAATAGCTCTTTTACACAACACTTAATTTATTGCATATCGCCGCTTTAATAAACTAATACGTATGCTTAATATTACACAACAACAAATGTAAATGTAAATGTATGATCTATTTGTGTGTCTGTGTCTGTGTGTGTGCATTTGTTGCGTTGATATCGCTGCGCTTATATATTCTTATTAATTGCAAGTGAAACAACAAACAAAATCGGTCAATTTTTATTGCATCGTTAGAAGACGGCTCGTTTCACGGTTTACTGTATTCCTAGTTCGATAAATCTTCGCATGCATTCAGTCTGCAGCGAGTCTTGTGAATGCATGTTTTGGTAAATGATCAAAATTAGCAATTTATTATTTCTCTGTTTCACATGCGATTCGTTCTGTTTTTTTATCATGGCACTCGAAATCGCAAAAAGTGTAACTGACAAAACGACAAGAAAAAGAGCAAAATACGAACAAAAATAGAGATCTGCTTTCAAGCAAAGAACGAATCGCGCGAATTGTGCAATAAAACATTTATGAAATTAAACTTTTTATGGCTTTTATTTACAATATTTGAAACAAAACGAAACGACAGCCGTTTTGATGAAATAATCGTGATGCACTTGTTTTTCGGCAGATTTAATTCACTGCATTCGCTGATAACAATTAAATAGGAACAAAAATGAAGAACAAAACTTGGAAGCCGAGAATAATAGAGCAAAATGGTTCGACGAGAGCACAAAAAACTCATTTATCCTTATAAAACATTTTCTCGCTTTTTTAACTTGTTGTCGATAGACAAAAACTCTTAAGAGACTCATTGCTCGCCGAAACACTTTAAGCATAAATGCTGGCGATTAGAGGCTGATTTTAGGCCATTTCTTCTCGTTTCCCAATTCATCGCAATTCATCGCTGCGATTGTGTGTTGTCGTCGCTTTTTTGCTTTAATTCGTTGCTTGCTTTTACCGACACTTAAAAGAGCGCAAATTCATTCGAAGTCAGTCTGCAAACGCCTTTTCATTTCATTTCATTTCGAATACCATTATTAATAAATGATATTAAATGATCGCTGGCTGCTCGTCGGCGATGCAACTGCATCTGCAGTGGCTGCTGCTGCAAGTGTTCGCCGCAATTCTTATTCTCGTTTGTTCAGTGATCGTAAATTAGAAATGAAAAAGAATCGTGAATACCTTAATTTTATTTACGCTGCTCAATACACTGTTGTTCGCCGTTTCGAAAACGGGCAACAAAATTTGCGGTTAACTTTATTAGAAATGAAACGCAGTTTCATCACAAAATGGATGAACAAAAAGCGGCGAGCAACAGAAATGAAATGAAAATATTTCAACGAAACACACATAACGATTATGGAAACAATTTATTTCTAGAAAGTTTCACGTATTCGTCGGCGAAAGATGCACAAATCAAAATTAGCAAAAGCAAAGCATTTATAAATGATCGCTTCGCCACATTTTATACAAAATTTATGAACGTTGTTCGAGAGATGTGTTCCTTGTTTCATTTCGCTTTTTCTTCTTTTCTAAACTAAGTTTTCTTCGCACACAACACACACACCGAAAACACATTAATTAAATGATCGTCGAAGCAGTTGTGTAATTAGTTTGATTACGCGTTAGAATCGGCGGGCAAAAAGCGATCGCAGATCAGTTAATCAGTGACTGTGTGGCAACAGCGAGAAAAGTGTCGGCAAACAGTGAAATAAGTGTGTGCAGTAAACACAGTAAACACTCACCAGTCTTTCCCAATGCAAAGAGCACGGCATCGTTTCTATTCATTACCGCATTGATGAGTTCCGGTAGCGAAGCTTTACTCAATTCCTGCGACGACAATTAATAAGATTGAAACTCATAAATTAAGTCGTATTCGCTTTGCAAACGCTTCTTGTTTATTATAAATAAACGTGAAGTGAGCAAGCGAGCAAAAGCAAGCAAAATAAAGTTGAGAACTAAATGAATGAGCAATTGCAATTGCGTTGTTGCAACTTTCTTGCAACTAACTCTTTTGTATCGATATTCAAACTTTTTTGCTTCAAAATTTCTTTCTGCTCAGCAAACAATGAAACACATTTCGACTCGAAACGTATTATATTCATCTTTTACTTTCCTTTCCACTCGTTTCTCTTATTCTTTGCTGAGCATCGAAAGCGAACGAATGAAAAAAGCACGCAAAGAGCAAGAAACGTACGTGACTGTGTTCTGCTTGCTTTGTGTCCAAAATAGTGTCGAAAGCGAACAATTTTGGTGCGGACGGCCTTTGGTTGCGTTCGTACGACGAGAGCAGCGTTGGATCGAATAATGTCAATTGGCGACTGGACGCGTCTATTTGCAGAAATGGCATCTGTTCCTCTGAGTTCTGTTCAATAAAATACACAATACACTTTTTTCAAGAGTGTCAACATGACAGCAATACTGTACCTTATGTGTTTGTGTTGTATGAGTCGAGTTAATTCGAAGAATAGCTTTTACTTTGCCTAATGGATACTGTCGCGGATCTTTCATTTTCTGAAGTGCGAAATGTTTTGAACTCTTCGATATTCGTATATTTTCGTTGACCGCGATGATTGATGCGCTATTTAAATTAGAATATTTTTAGGAATTCAATGAGTCAAGCAATGTTAACATACACCTAAATAACTTGCAGGCTATCTTCAAAATTGTGTTGCTTTATTCTTTTGCTTAAATTTTGTGTTAAAGAGTACATTTTTTGTAGACCTCCTTTAAGCGGCATATTCGCTAAAGTGACACTTTTTGCGAGTACCAAGTATGTCACATTATGGAGGTTAGACTGTACCGAAATAAAGCGAAATATGTTCGCTGTCAAATCTCGACGTACACTGTCGCTCAAAATTATTATGCTTATCCGCATCAATCAGTCACACGAATCAGTCAGTCATACTAAGTCATTGCGATGAGAATTCGATATTGACTATAATTTTGAACGGAAATGTTTATCTATTCACTCGAACACAATTATTGATCAACAATGAATCAATCAGTTATCCATTTCATCGATAAATGTAAGTCTCTTAAATTAATCAAAATATATATGAGATCATAAATTGTCAAATTATTGTGCAAATTAAATTTCGTCGCAGTCTTGTCGTCTCGTTATGGTCTACTCACTGGACTCACACTTCTTTAACACACAGTTTTGGACATTGACATGAGTTTTGCTCAATTTTAACATTAATGTCAATGGTGAAAGTGATGCGAACTTCGCTCACTGAACTCAAGTGACTCAAATGTCCAAAACGCATATCTTGAACGCAAAATGACAGAAACACGATTTTATCATAGAAATTGCGTGTTTTATGTAAAGAAAAGTGAACACGAAAAGTGGATGAAAGATGACCAACTCTTGAAGACCATTTAAATAAGTTTTCACAAAATGAAGTGTTAATGAGCGAAATAACGACAGAAGACAGACGAAAGGGAAAGATGAATAGTAGCTGCTATTAGTTACTTTCAACAGTTTTCACTCATTTATTGCTCTCTTTGAAACTTTGTTAAAATGCATTCGAGAAAGCAGCAAAAATTCGAGAATTTATTTAAGTTTTGTCACTCATTAGTTTTAAACTGCGAAACTGCAAACAAGAAAAAGGACAATAAACTCAGTGTTGCACTGCAAATCAGCAGAAAACTGCGATTATATACATTATATATGTTGTATGTTATATATGTTACATATTCAAACAATTTACGCACAAAGAAAGCTCTTCATTGCAAGCCATGCTTATTGTTGATGCGTATTCTTTTTGATAAGCAAAACAGTCGCGAAACGTAAGTACCGAAATAAAGCGAAATATGTTCGCTATCAAAGCTCGACGTACGATGTATGAACGTTACTCGAATTAGCATTGCCAGTGTATTGCTGACACGCGAAAAGAAGGCGAAAAGAGACACTTCTTTGTACAAACATATAAATACGCGACAAAAGCGTCTTTGTTTCAAATGGAAGACACGCTTTAAAAATATCGACGTAGCTGTTTTGCATTGCTTTTGAAGAGCACAATTACATGTGTAGACAACAATTAAACGTTGTGTACGTGAATTTTTTCCGAGTAAATGATTCATTTTCGCAACAAAAAATGTATACACTCAACGACCGCAAGTGAAACTCAATTCAAAGCGATTGAAATGCAGTACTCAAGAAGAAACAAAAGAAGAGAATTTGCGTGAAACTAGTCTGTTATCCTTTGTAAAGCCAGTTAATCAAAGCCAGCGTTGAAGCATAAATGGTGAATGCAAGCTAGCACATCAGTGTAACACATCAATTCAATGCCGCATAAACCAAACATTCGATTCGGATTCGTTTCACCTTCCATTTCGATGCGTTCACAAAGTCGTCGCGATTCACTATATTCTTAATATTATTGCTTTGACACTATTCACGGTAAAATAGAGGCAAAACGTTGCATTTGCAAAGAAACAAGAAACGAGAAGAGAAGAGAAATGCTGTCATTCATTTTACGTTTTCCGTTTAATTTTATTTAACTTTTAACTGCAATCATTGCAGACTGCAGTGCACTTGTGTTATGCTGGAAAACATTTGAACATCAACAAACTCAGCAACAGCTGAGTGCATCTGTTGTGTCCCTTACTTGCTCTTCTTTTCGTTTTGCTTTTCGTTTTCTTAACGCATTCAATGAAATCTTTACTTCGCTAAAGCTTTACTTTATTTTGAATACACTGTAAATATGCATTTTTGTGCGTAACAAAGCGAACAGAAGAAGAGTGGATGGATGCTGCATGTCGAGCGACTTTCGCTCTCATTGTCTGCTGCGAAAGCGCTTAAGTATTTTCACTGTTCTCAGAAAAGGCTAGATAGAAACAGAATAAAAAAGGGAAGCTGCATTTGTCTAATGTTTGGCTTAAAGAAGAATAATTTTGTAGTCGAGAGTTGCAAGCCAATTGACGATCTCTGTGATCCGATTAGAAATTGAATCAGAAATTTGAATCTGAAACAGTGATGCTGATAAAAATACGCAAGCCACTTTTTTGGCAAAATCAATATTTGATGCTTTGCGTATATTTTCAAGTTTAAAGGATATAAAATATCTGAAAGGCATCATCGATGGCGAAGATCATAGCTTTTGATGCGTGAAACAAAAATAAGAAATAGCAGAAAAAGACTGCGATTCTCATATGGAAATATAATATAAGGACACATTAAAAAAGGACACGTAAAATGTAAACAACACGAAGGTATATTAAAAGCACCTACATTAGCAAAATGTACCAATAATGTAGGCACATGAAACACGTATCAATTTGTTAGTTATGATTCCTACATGTATTACGATTGATTATTTTTTAAAATAACATTCATTCACAAAAACCGATATTCGCCTTCCGCAAGCCTTTTTATTTTTAGAAAGCAATAAAAGGGTGAGCTGGTCAGCGTTAGCTGTATGCTAATTTATTACAACACTGTCGTGTTAATGTGCTGATATTTTGCACGGGA
>NCKV01000189.1:12280-23690 GCA_003675905.2 Leptotrombidium deliense
AATGTTTCGTTTTGTTTCAGCTGATTGATTAAATGTGCGTTTAATAATCTCTAAACAACTAATTGAACCCAGATTTTAACGTGAATAATTTTTTCACAATCTCCTAATTAGCGTTGGCGTGCAAAGCGACAGCAGCACAGTCTCTAGTAAAATTTACAGTAAAATAATAATGCACTAAATACAGATTGCTTCATTTAAACATTGTGAACGAGACGAAATGCACATTTTGAAATCTGAAACGAAATGACTGAATACAGTGTCATAAATAGAATTGGCAAGTGTAAATTTACACTCAAAATAATATTTTACGTAAATTCACCACTCTAGTCATAAAACTGACCATTCAACCTGTTTTCATTCGTTGACCGCTGGCAAATTTTTTATTGGTCCTAAAGAAGCATAGTAGTTTAGTACCGCCTATTCCTGCAGCGAAATGACACTTTGCTTTTATTGTGTCTGATCGGTACACTTTTCGGGTGCAGGTCAGTATAAATTTTTTAATTCTTTGTACTATGTTCCCTTAATCTGTAACACGAGATTTTATAAAACTCTAACATATTGTTCGATGAAAGGGTTTGTAAATTTTCAATTAAAGATTATTAAACATAAATACATTTTAAAAAAAGCACCTAAAATATTGCGATTAAAAACAGGGCAAAAATAAAATTTGAAAATTTTCGTCAAACGAATTTATTAAATTAATTTCATATAACCAAACGATGCAATAAATAATTGACATATTACAATATAATGTAACTCTTTTAGTTAAAGTCTCAACTTCTAAAGTGACACTGCATAAAGTCTTAAGGTGTTAATTTTGCCAATCCCAAAGCGGAGAACATCAATATTACATGAGAATAAGTAACACCCTCCTAAGCAACAGTGACGTTATTTCCACGGTTTCGTTCCATAGCTTTGTATCTTGAATCTTAAATCCAAAGCTTTACTTTATACCGTAAGAAAGAAGTTTGCACGCGATTTCGGATGAAGCGAAAGTCAGAAAAATTGCAAAATTTTAAGATAAATAGATTTGACCACAGGATCGGTGGCAAGAGTTCAATGCCAGAAACTTATAGAAAAAAACAGTGAACTTTCTCTACCTCCCAACTATGTCACTTTAGAGAGTTGAGTCTGTAATTCCGCAACCAACGGTTATTTAGGATTTTTTCGTTTTAATCTAATTTTTGGTATCTTGGTTCACGTCAAAAGAATAAAAAATTGAATGATTTAAATAAATTTTGAAAATTGTAACCATATGACTGCCTCACTTATAAGGACATGTCACTTTAAAGTGACTGTAAGAAAGTGTCATTGTAAACCGAATTATAAGAAGATGTCATCGTAGAGATCTAAGGAAATGTCTCAGACCAACTCTTGATTTTTGGATTCTGGTCAAATTTGCTTTATAATGACATGTACTTATAAGTGAGCAAGTACGATAATGTCTACAATTGCACTTGATTTCGAAATATGCGCGTGCATTATTAGCATTCATCACATGAACTCGGTGAAACTATAAATGTCTATGAAGTCTATACACGCTCCAAATTTCATCGCATTTGATGAGCAACTGTGTGTTTGGTTGTCAGTCTGTCAGTAAGTAATTCGAAGAACTGTTCGCACGAACAACTACTGCAGTGAAACCTCCGAACTTAACTAAGAATCTCCGAGCTTACAACACAACTAATATGAAAACTTACAAGAGAACCGCACGATAAGACAATTTCAAAAAGTCTTAAAAAATATATTTCGAAGCATGTGAGAATCAAAACAAGAGTTCCAAAATTTCGTCCTATTGAACTCCATAGATAACTAAAATGCTCACAGCTGATTGTAAAGTGAATCTCAGCAAAAAATATGTTGTAAATATATTTTTTCAGATTTTCTTGAAATTGTTTCGAGGTTCCCTTGTTAGATTAACAATCGCAATGCACTTTATCTTCGAAAGCAAAACAAATTTAAATTCACAACGCAATAAATAATGTCTTCACTTTTCATTCTTAATTCAGAAACATTTGTTTATCAGCGAAAGCAATGCAATGTGAGTAAATGATTTTAATAGACATACCTTGCCATGAATCCGATGTTCGCCAAGAAGGCGACCGCAGCAAAATGAAGAGAAGACGACGTGAAATGAGTGAAAAGGATGCTAGCTGATGCTTGAGGAGCAGGCGCGAGTGTCGTGCGTTGAGTCTTCGAATCTGATCCGCAAACGAAATCGTTTCGTAACTAAAAATGTATTCTACATTAATTGCCCGACCGGAGTCGCAATTGCACTCACTGCTGTTCAGCGGTTCACAGTTTCTTTTACGCAACGCTTATTGTGTGCAATGCGACGATTGCATACATTTAAGTAGCGGCAATAAATCGGCGAATGAATTGTTGCGTTCAAGGAAATGAATACGAGACTCGATTTTATAACACACAAATTGAAAAGAGTGCACCGAGAATACACCGTTTTTGCATAAATGTCGTAAAACACTTAATTGGACTTTTAGAACATCGAACGCTCGCGAAATTAGCATTTGTACGTCTTTTTCGTCATTTACGCGATGAGCGATGCAATAAAACGGTCGTTGAGACAACGACGTAACAAAACGGACTGCGAACTGGCAAAACAGTGGCTTACTGGTTGCGAACAATTTAAAGCAGTATTCGTAATCCTGGTGTGCAATGACACTGATTTCGAGTTCACATTTCGATGTATACCCATATTACACGGAAACTGGTAAAGCTAAAAGTTGTTAGTTTATTGATTTTTCTTCGGCAACAGCTCCGAATAATAGTATAGATTCCGATGTTTGCGTGGACTGAGAAACGTTGAACAGCGAGTTCTGAATACGAAACAGTTCACTTAGAACACAACGCTACACAACACAACGCCTATTATTCGACTGGTTGCAATTTCGACAATAAATCTTTTTACTCTTTTACCGTTTGCACTGTTGCACTGTTCAGTAACATGTTCGCACACAATTTGCCGAAATGGTCGCTACGAGTACGAGTATCACATTTAACTCATTTTGCATAACTTTAATTTTAGAAGAGTAAAAACGCAAGAGAAGCGAAAGCGAACTTCTTGTGCAAAATTCTTCGCGACGAATTCGCAAGAATGTAAGTACAGAAAAGAACACACAATTTAACTTGCTCTCTGCTCAGCGATTCTCTCTGTTTTTAAAGTTTGCGTAAAAAAAGAATAGAACAGAAGAAGCGGAGAACATTTGTGAACTGGTGCACAGTAACTGTTTACATTCGCTTTTCGCGTCAAACTTGCAAAGGAGGAGCAAACAAACGATGCAATACACCTTTATTATTTGCACACATCCAGCATTGTGGCCTTTTCTTTTTTGCTTTATTCGGTAATCATATTTTCGGTGAATGAAAGCCGCAAAAAGCCGCACTTTACAAAGGCAAGCCGCAATGAAATGAGATACTTTTCTGAAGTCGAACGTTGATTGAACGAATTGAGTGCGTTTTCGGTGCACCTGTAAAAGTGCTTCTGTCTTCTCACAAGAGAAACCATTTTTTGCTTCTTTGCTTTTTGAATGCAAAGCGAAATTCGGTGAAACACAATACAATTTCGATGCGATGCGATATATAGCAAAAACAGTGAATACACAATTATTGTCCGTTGTTTGCAACAAATGCATGCATGCATCGCTGGCAGACATGACTGCAAATTATGTGAGTTCACAGATATCGTGAACTGTGATAGCCGTCGAAAGACGGAGAACACTGCGGTCATTGATATATACAAGTGAACGTTAATAACGACGAACAACAAGGGAACAATGAAATTAGACGAATGTTGCAAATACTCATTCATTGCGAGAATCAACAGAGGAATGCGAACGGCTGCTGCACAGTCCACTGGTGGCCAACTCTATACGACATCAGTGACTTGTTTGTCGACGTCTTTATTCGTACAAGAATCGACGTTAAGTTTGTTATTTGCGCGAGTTTAGCTGTTCGAAAGCCGAATGCAGGCAAAGAATAAGACGCGACTCGAAATCTGAAAAGCAAACTTTGCCCAAGTAAGTATTGCGGGTACACTTTGCCCCGAGGTACATGGCATCATCGTTGAAAGAGTTTTATGAATGAAACGTTCGCACTTTGATGAATTCATAAAAGTGAACTCACCGCGCGTCGCTTTCATAAAAGGCTTCCGATGTGAAAATAATCTCTTTTAATGACGGCTCACTTCGAATTCGGACCGTTTTCAGTGATTTAAGAGGTTCAACAGTAGATTAGCGAATCGCAGGCATTACACTGTATTGCAGAGCGATGGATGCAGACAATTTCTCGCGTTTAACGAGAGCAGAAACAAGAGGAACGTTTGGAGCGAAGAACGCTGGCCAATAACGACAATAACTAAATGTACGCATTATTACATAAAACGGTTGTTATGCTCGTGTGTGTTGTGTTGTGTGTTCGTTCTCTGTTTGCCCTTCTTTATGTGTGCGACCATTTCTGAGCTGAGAACACTGAGAACTTTTCTCATTTCCGCCATTCGTGAGCCGTACTTGAGACTCGAATCGCCGGTCTTTCGAGAAAACGTGGACTTGAATTGAAATCAAATGTCTTATTTTTACTTTCCATTTCTTTTCCATTAAATAGCGAAGAAAAATGCGTTTTTCCTTTTGGTGACTTTCTTCAGTGCTCGTCTTTCAAATAAAAAATAATAATAATCATTTTTGGTTGCTTTTAACTTTTCCGTTTCATTCTTCGATTTTCTTCTTCTTTTCATTGGCAAACAGAAACACGAGAATTGTGTGCAATGTAAACTGTGTTTAATTTGAATGTAGATCTGACATAAATCTTGCATGCAATGAAAGTATACAGTGCACTTTTTATATCCGAAATTTTATTTATGAACACCGTTTTTTACGCAAAATTAAGACCACGAATAAAAATAATAAATTAAATATAAAATTTTCGTTTCGTTTCGCTTTGAAATGAATACATTTTTTTGAGATTTGATTCGCGTTTCGCTTCGCAAGCATTTCACAGCTATTTTCGAAATATCATCAAAATTGAAGTCACTCAATTTCGGACACCCATTTATTTCGCTGGTATATGAAGTTAAAGTTAATAATCACAGAGAATGGACAGTGCACATTACGTGCAAATGATCGCATTTTTCCTTTAAATTACTATTAAAGCAATCAGAGCGCGAAGCGTTGTTTCGTTTTCTCATATTTCGCTAATTTTATTATAGACTTGATTGCAAATTAATTAACATCTCAAAAAAACGGTAATTTAATTCGGAAACAAAACGTAGGATTAACGTGAACACAAATGTAATCTAAGGTGATTAAAATATTTACTGAAATACAGTCAAACAGAGCATTTAAGCAGAGGAACACAATTCAGCTGAAATTTTTGTTTTTTCATTAATTTCATTTTTATAATTAAAATTTCCGCGAAAAATTTGGCCAAATGTGAAATTCAGAATAATGTGAATTTCACATTTGCCTTTATTCGATTAGGAACAGCAATCAGAACAAATTTAAATGTAAATTATGCTTGAATGTGGGTGATTATACATTAATATGTTCGCAGGTGAAAACTGAGATGCATAAATACAACATAATACTTAGTATTGCACTTTGCTTTGGCGAACAATAATGTCAACATTTTTCGAATACTATACAGAAGCGAAGAATGCAGAAGTCTTTACTACACACCATGTTAAACTCATATTTGAATAAACAATGTCCAGGAAGCGAATTAATTAATGTACGCTTGTCGAGGCGAGACAAAATTAAAGACTTAAAGGCCATAATTACAAACTTGTGAGCAAAATACTTAATTACAATTTAATTACACTTGACTTTCAGAGACGCATTTTCGTCGTCGTGCTGCACTTAGCTGGCAAAGTTACTTTGCATAGACTTTGTTTTCTCTTAACTTCAAAAACGCTTTTAATAAACGCAATCATAAGAAGCTTGAAGTGCAACATTCACTGGCAGATAGTTTCTCATTTTCGTGCAAACGATAATTCGCGAAATTCGCTGTCGTTTTCGTTTATATGAAAACTACTTTAGAACACTTTTCGACAATTTCGCCCATTTGAACAGTATTTTTCTCGCTTTCTGTGCACACTTGTGAAATTTATCCGAAATCAATGCGCAAATAGCCAATTGTGCACCACTTTTGTCTGCGAGATGAAAAAATGACTGGTATTTCATCCGCGTTCACTTCGCCAATGCATTCAAAACGAAAAGTGTACACAACTCTCAATTTTGCACAACAGCTATTTCGAATGCAGCATGGTGCTGTGCATTGAAAAGCAGAGAAATGATTCTCATTACGAGAACAGTGAATAAAGCAGACTTTACGAAATGCTCTGCAAACTCAAACAAAACTAATTCGACTCTATTTAACTGTTTACAATGAGTTCTGTAAACGTAACTCAGTTTGCCGAAGTGAACATTCCAAAACGAAATTAGAATAATACGCAAATATATCGCTCGCAGCAAATTACAGTCTGCATTGCTTTTCAACCAAAATACATTTCGACTTATTTAAACATTTTCAATGCATTCATTGCGTTCTTTACTCGAATATGTCATAACTCGTAATTTGCAAAATATTCGCGTTACACTGCATGAGACAACAGTTAATTAATTTGAGACAACTTTTTGCGCGACATTAATGCAATGAAACTGGTGTTCAGGGAAACGTTTCCTTTCTTGCTGCTTTCTTACTGCACGCATGTTACATTCACTTTTGCCGCTCTGGTAAACGAAACGAAACGAAAACCAATGTTTAATTGCGGCACAGTTGACAAATTAATGCCAGTACTCCAAGTCTTCTTCTCGGACAACAAATGCAACCATTCCAGGAGCTATAATTTAAATCATTATATAAGCAATAATTAAACTCCTAGTAAGTAATAACAATGCAAGTTGGCAACACTTTTGCTCTTTCGGTTAACTCAATGAGCACAAACAACAAAGTGTCCATTCATTACATTTCACACTATTTAAAGTGAAGCTTAAAAAACACGTTCGATTAGATGAACACAATTAATTAATTGCCGGAGTAATCACAATTTGCTGAGCGCTTGAAATATCCATCAGAACACATAAAACTCAAATCGTGATTAACAAGCAAACAACCTGTTACTCAAACGAAGATTGCTGTTACGATTCTTGATTTTATGTAACCTGAGATCAGATGTCAGCAGACATCAATATGATTCTTGATGATTCAGTTTCCAGTTATCACCGAAAACATGATCTCACAATTACCATTATCAGAAGTGTCGCGAATCGCGGACAGAAGTTGTGTTACCAATTAATGTATTGGCTATTCAAGAGATAAGCACAATTCAATTCCTTAGCAAAGAAAAGGATGCAGAAAGAGCAGGCTACTTGTCCACTTATACTGTTAAAAGAAAATGAATTTTATCAGATACAAAACGAATGAACAAACAGGCTTTTCAAACGTCACTCGACATGCTTGGAAAACATTTGGATAATGTTGACAACCGTAACCATTCGCCGGCACCAGATAGATATTCATTCGGCTACTTACAGCTTTACACTTTACTGAACCGGCGTGTTTCAACACGTTGATGGTTGACCTTATGAATATTACTGAGGCAACTTTGTCACGAATTGGAGCAAAAGTGTCATATATTAGGTACGCAAAGCGCAAGTATTCATTTCATTTCCATCGTCTATAACAATGTAACCTGCAACCAATTGATGTTCTCTATTCTCTACTGAATTGAACTTTGTTCATGGTTTGATGAGTTCGAACCAAATAAACACACAAACCACGTTTATTTCGCGCCGGCGTTCCTATGGAGACGATCGATTGAAGAATATTTCGATTGTGTCGAACTCGATAACGTCGATCGAACTACGACGGACATTGATCGCTGTTTGTGTTTAAGATTTTGATCTTAGATCAAAAACCAGCGTTTCTGCAACTGTGAGCACTATTTCGAATTCAATTTTAATAATCTGTTTGAAGATTAAACCCGAAAATATAAATCTACGCTCTGACGGGATTTTGAAATCGAAACACGGCTCACCGACTGCAACCATGTTTTTTTACTCTCTTTCGCTGTGATATCGAATGTTTTTACTTTTAACCACTTTTTAACCACAAATTTTGCTAATCTTTTTACTTTTACTTTTACTTTTACGTAATGAACAAACTACGTTTGTTGTACACTTCGTTGGTGGTTTTTGACCTGTCGCTTCTTATACACACAAAAAGTGACGCAAGTTTCCTAAGGAATAAATTAAAAGAATATGTGACACTGTGTTTGTACGTGTCAGTCAAGACAAGCTTTGGTACGCTTGACTGTCTTTCAGGAAATATCGTACATCAAACATTAATGACTGACATTATATGCAGTACACGCCAGTTCCGCCCCTTACATCGTGCTCTTTCATTATTTCACCGCAAAATTGAGTAAAAGAACGAAGTTTTGCAGTGAAAATGCACTTGTAAAATGAACCGTAATTAAATGTTTAACGTGATTGAAAGTGTAAAAAAATTCGGCAAATGTTTGTTAGCGAAAAGCAACGCTTTGCAATTTTTGCAATCAGAGTGCAACGCAGATTGCGAAACATTGACATTTCCGTGCATTATTTGTTTCGCTTTTCTGATTTGCGTTCAACTTGCAAATATCGCATAAAACGACATAAAATTCGAATTAAACGAAATACATTAAAGCATCTTGCGACTCTTGCTTTCACTTTGCATTCAGCTGCATAAATAAGTGGAATTCATAGCGTGTGCTGCAGAAAAAGTAGGGAAACAAAGTCAACAGCAATCTAGAAATATGGCAATAAAAAGTGTTGACGACCACAAACTACAACTGTTGTTTTCCAACGAATGGTGAGAAAGCAATGCAAATCTGCAGACATTGTTTGTTGAGCGAAATGGCAAACGAAACTGCAACAGCAGCTGTTGAGTCTGATTGAGCATAGAAAGCAATGCAACAATCGACGAAGCAAAGAACGACGTAAGGAATTAAACGCCACTTGCAAAATGAGCTTTAATTGAATATTTAACGTGATTGAAAGTGTACAAAATTTTTGTAATTTAGTAAAATATATCGAAAAGCAATGCTTTGCAGACTGCAAAGCGAAGGATAAACAGTGAAAGGCGAAATACGCTCCTCTTAACTACTTATTGCAAAGCAACCGAAAATGAATTATAAACAGCGATTTAAATGGCTTACAATAAATAACAGTGCAATAATTTAAAACATTCGTGATTCTAAAGATATGGCATTTCGTAAACGATCAACGAGACACTCGTTTTTGTTACTGAATATAAGAACTGTTTGTACGATACGGAGAGACCTGAGGCCCGGTCTGCGGAACCATTAGATTCGGTGCTGAATATGAGTTGTAATAGTAGCCATAATTAGCAGCGGTCATTGGCGGAGGTGCATAACCAAAATTGCTCTCACTAACCACAGCGTTGATACTAGCATTGCGTCGCAGTTTCAACTTCACTTGAGGACCACTTTGACTAATCAGTTGCACTGCCTCCGCATGAGTGATGCCGACCGTTGATATATTATTTATTTCGATTATTTCGTCGCCAACATTAAGCAAAGAGTAAGCAGTACCATCCGCAGCGATTCTCAATATAAACAGAGGCATTCCGTTGAATTCGGAGCCTCCTCGAATTGAGAAACCAAAGCCTTTGGGACCCCGTATTAACTCAACAGTGTAACAATCGGCGGGGATTATTCGAAGACGCAGTGTGTTTCCCGACTCTTTGATCATCTGTACAATGTCAGGATGGCCCATATTACTAATGTCTGTTCCATTCACTGCGATTATTCTGTCCTTTATTCTCAATCTCTGACACCTTTGAGCAGGGCTTCCTTCAATAATTCGCCCAATTAAGGCACAGTTACCACAAGAAATAATAACAAAGCCGAAACCTTCGTTTGTTTCGCGATTAAGTACAACATCGAATGCATCAGAATCCTTCTTTCTTCGAACTAACAGCGAAACAGTGGTTCCGCATTGAGACATAAGCTCAACGACGTGATGATGCGAGGCACCCATTACATTGCGATCATTAATTGAGATTATCTCGTCACCAGCTTTCAATATACCGTCTCTGTGAGCAATTCCGCCGATGACGATTGAGCCAATAGCCACATTTCGCCCTTCTTCAGCGCCTCCGACAATTCTGAATCCAAAGCCTGCTTCGCCTTTCGACAACGATATACGATAATACTCGTATTCATCTTCGTTCACAGCTGTTGTCACATCACTGCCGGTAGCCATCGGCGATGCTTGAGGCAGATTAAGTGCAGCTGTTCCATCAACTTGCACAGAAGGCCGCAAAGAAGTCGACGACAACGAAGATGGTTGCGAAGCAATTTTTCCGGTATACATGTAATCCATGTGATTTGCTGCAGAAACAGCAATTGGTGGCAAATCATTGTGATAATTCTCTTCACAATTTGAGACAATTGACATATTTGAGTGGTTGCTAGTATTTACATAATTGTTGTTTTCATTGGTCATCCATTCCAAATCTTTTCGAAGCATCATTTCACAGTTTGGCGTTTTGCAGTTTCTCGGAGGAACATTATTTTCTTTCTCATAGTACTCGGAAGACTGTAAAGTTACCGGAGTTTTGCTCCTAAACCGCTTTTTTCTCTTTACGACAACACTTGTCGGGTCTCCGATAGAGCATTGTTTCAGCACATCAACCACTTGAAGGTGTGACATGGATAATAGTTCTATGCCATTAATGCTCTTCAAGATATCACCCTGTCTCATAAGACCACACCTGTCGAGGTCCAAAATCTTTTTAACCTTTTGTCCACAATCTCCATCGGATATCGTAAAACCAAAGCCATTAACTCCTTTGGTTAATGACAACGAGATATAGTCATACTCTTGTTCCTCACCACTCAGTTCCGGAGGAAGTTGATAGCCGCGAGCAAATGTTAACTTAACCCTGTCACCAACAGAAAATGTTGCAAATAGTCTTGCGATATCTGAGTGCTGTAAACCAGAAACAGAGACTCCGGACACAGAAACAAGAACGTCTCCTGGCTGAATAATACCACTAACGTATGCGGGACCGCCTGGGATCACATTCTTCACAACGACAAGACCTTTATCGAGTTCTACGAGCGTGAAACCGAAGCCGTTTGCCCCTTTAGCCAACTCAAGCTCATAGGGACGCTCGTATTGTGTTCGTTTGTTGATATGATCGATGTAATAAACGCCGTAATGAGCATCGCTTATCTTCTCCCAGCCATGAGGCAAGGAACTAGCGTCAATAGCTGCAATATTGCTTCGGTTTCTTCTTCTTTTCATTGCCAACGCAGAGGACGGATTCGCGGCTGAAGACGCCATAGCAACCGATGAGAGAGACGGATCAATGCCGTTCTCTCCAAAATTCA
>NCKV01000190.1:0-23689 GCA_003675905.2 Leptotrombidium deliense
GATGCAAAGTGTAACCAACCGAACTCGTGATTCGCAGACGCAAACTTATACGCTTGCGTACTAATTGCGAAATACAACTTACGGTCAACTTTCTTTCTTACGCTCTCTTCGCTGTCAAATTCTCAATAACTTTACTTTTATTAGTAAACAGAGACCAACGAGAACGGACTGCAGGTTTGCATCTTTCATAACTCAACGATGCTTATCTTTACACCTTGCAATTGATTATATTTGCATTGATTCATTTGATGAAAGATTTCGAGGTTCACATTCTGTCTGTGACACATGCCGGTACATTTAACAAATGTTTATTAATAATACACAGACTTCCATAAATTGTCGAATTTCTGAAACGTGTAAATTTGTTAAACGTGTGGAAATACACTTTTAATGAATCAAATGACCAACCTAAATAAATAAATAAAGACAAAAACGCAACATTTTATTTTTGTGACCAAAGTGAGCGATTTCGCACCATTGCACAATCGCATTAATTCAGTGGCGAAGAGATTGTTGAAAATGGTGAAAATATTTTCGAAGTAAAGCGAACTGTGATAGATTTTCGAAATTAACAACCGAAAGAAATAATGGGAAATAAACATTTACAGTGCAATTAGCATCAATTTATTATTGTAAATATTATCGCGATTGCAAGAGCTGTCGAATGAACAATATTTATCGAGTTGCATCAATATGCATATAAGGTCGAAAAATTAGCAAATCAAAGCAACATTTATTTCGATGATTAACAGAACAAAGCACAAGTAAACAGAATAAGTGAGAAATGAATGAGTGCGTACATAATTGTCGAATATTTGAAAAACAAAATGCTCAATTTGAATGATGAATATTATTATTGTTGAGTAATCGTTTGAATAATTTTCGTTGCAAAGTGAGACTATCTTATGTACTACATAACTTCGAAATACATGTGCGGCGTTTCATTTGAACATGTGAACTTTGAATATTTTGTTATTTATAAATAAATTTATAACATTTAATTAACAAATTTGTGACTACTAAAGCGATTAATTAGTGTTTATAGATCAACATTACAAGTGTGATCTCATTGACTTAATAATAAAGGAAATCCAATAAATTGAAAACGATTCATTTTGTGCACAGTGATCGTAATTGTGCAACTGTAACTGCGGACGATTGCTGTTTGCTTCTTAATTGAACAGATCATAAATGGCTGAGAACAGCAACAGAAAGCTGCGGTCGTTATTAATTGAAGCGACGAATTGAGCGGAAAACAGAGCAGTGATCATTGAGTAACAATTGCAATGATGAATTGTTTGCTAGATAACATTTGCGACGTTCATTTTTTGTAATCTTCGCCGGAGACGCGGAAACGAAGAAAGAAAGACACGTTCATTCGTTTTAACGATTAGGAAAGTAAGCTGATTTCAGGTGAATTTGCATTATTGTGTTCTTTTCAGTGCGACGCGTCGATTTGAATGCAAAATTAAAGTAATACTTTTATGACAACAAAAGCTGAAATGTGAGACGTTGAAGGGGAGTAAAGTTTTTTCTCTGTTCCCAGTTACCTTGAATTTAGTGAAATCAATTTCTTAGCACTTTTTACGACGGATAACGATGGACTTAACGAGTGGTCACAAAGCGCAAAGCTGTGATCAGTGTTTTCACGGCAGATTTCGAAAAAAGTTTCCTGCTCAATGGTTCTCTATAATCTGCTTACGGCAGTGAATGTCTAATTCCATAAAAATGGGTTTCGTTCCGTAAAAAGCAAAACAGAACAGAATGCAGTGCGAAACACGACAGCAGGTGACGAGTGTTGAATACAAGTGCACATAAACCAAGTTTCAAATGAACATTGTTCGCAAAGCACGCATTGCGCTATAATTGCACTTTAAACACGAAAGCAATCATTGAAATGAAAACAACGTCACAGACGGATTCGATCAATCGTTTGGTGTTTGTTTCTGTGCAAATCGCAGCCTCGTCGCGTCGCCTTCATACTAGATTTACACAGGCAACGCTACACACAAAAATGAGAACGATTTTTTTGGCCAGAGTTAAACAGTTTTATTGCAGCTTTCAATGAATGGTCAAAACGCTGGAGCTCATTACGAGCGCCGCGATAACAAAGAGCGCCATTGTTGCGTTTCACAGACCAACGGTCTATTAAAGCGATGTAAGAACGGTGAACGAAAGTCGTGCGTCCGTGCAGAGTTGTGAATCATCGCTCCCCGCGATTCGGTTTGCAGTGCACAACGCAGTGGACGGACGCTTCGCATGCCGTCGTTGACTGTTAAACTTCTTTTTTTTCACGTTCGCATTTTACACTTGAATTAACTGTTTTCGATGTTCGCAGCAAACGTCGAGCACTCATCGCCAGGCGAGTGTTGTTGCTCTGCGAATTGATTTAAATCAATGAGAAAACAGTGCACTTCTCAGCACTTATAAAACCCATAAATTAATCGCAAATCGATTGAACGCATTTTTAAATACGAGGCATTGTTCGACGGAAATCTGTTCTCCTTGTAGCAAATGTTGCGAAATGAGTTTTGAAGAATCGACCGAGAGTCGAAATGCGAATGCAAAGGTTTGAAGTAATGCAAACCATAAATTAATCGTTTTCTTTGGAGCAGAAAGCATTGAGTGTGAATATTATTGAAAAGTGGCTGCGAAATATCGAGAGACTCGTAAAGAATTGGTGTTTGAAAAAGTTTTAAAAAACGACAGAAAGTCGCGAAGAAGGCAAGTATTAAACGAAATCATAAGCAAGGAATGCACGGGTCATTGCAGTTGTGATGAAAGTGGATTTCGTGTGAGAAAATGAGTATAAATATGAATTGTGTACGAATTGGTAAATCAAAGGAAGCATATAGTGTGTCTCAATGAAAGTGATGCGCACGAGAAGCCATCCAAACCGAAGACCGGCAAAGCATAACTTTATTAATGCATCGCACTGTGTCTGCAACAATAACCATATAAACACTCGTCGACTCTTCACGTTGTATTCCTCGACGACAACACTGAAATCAAAAATCAAAATTGTCGCTCACATGGATTCATCGTCGGTATTATTTGATTCGTAGTTTCGTGATTTTTGGGAAACCATTAATCAAAGATAGTAGTTCAGAAAAACATAAGTCATACTCGACTGCAGACCACAAATGCATAATCCTTGTCACCGACAAGGACATTGCGATCGTTGTCTCGCTGTTCGAGCGAGTTGTCATAATTGCGGCATTTGTTCATTACTTTCAATAAACCACATCTGCGACTCTTCTCTCAAAATTATACGCAATTCACGCCTGAGGACAAGAGTCGCATGCGAAGAACAACGACGCACGTGCAAGCACATCTCCTACCATTCAAACTCGTACAAACTCTCACAAAACTACAATTCCCGAAAGAATATTTGAGTCCCGTTTAATAATTTCATATAAAGCAGCAGTTAAATCGCAATGATTAAGCAGTACGCGAAAATCTGCTTACTAGTTGTACGTTTGACATGGACTGCAGACAATGCGACACACACCGCGTACTTTGTTCTCCCGAGACTCCTGGTTGTTCGCACGAACGCAAAGTCCTGCAACATAACTCGGTCTGAATAAATGTGTGTTCATTATTGAATAGTAGTTCCCGCAAATGAGGTGCGATCCATTCTTTTGCTTGCTTTGACGGTCGACGGACCGAAACGCAACCTTCTCGTCTTTCGCTTTCAATAACCGATCGACTATTTTTGCGCTCTTTTCAATGAACGCAACTGTCGACTCGTTTTTCGTCAAAAATTGGACTGCATTTAACTGTGAACCACTTCTGTTCGCTGTTGTTCTGCCCTTTGACATTAAAGTTAATAAAGAATAATAGGTATGCAACCATTGTTCGCGATGTACTTATGTTCACTTATCAGGACTCGCCTTTTCCACTGCTAAACATGACTTATTTTAAAACCTATTTACTTTGCAGGTAAAATAGCTTTCAGCAAAGTTGTCAGAACTCACTTAAACTGCTCTTCACTTAAAATAATATCACTTCAAACGTTCGACAACACTTTGCGAACAGTGCACTGTAAATTAATTTATTGTTCTCTTCTTCAACAAATGAACATGAACATTCATTGTGCAATGAACGTGTATAATAGATTAAATCTCATTTGAAACATCATTGTAACTATTTGCTAAGAGTGAGTCACATTATTCCTAATTCCTAAGAGAATAAATATAGAATTGTACATATATCGTTTCCCACGGAATGCTTCGCATCGAATCGAACAGATGAGTATTGATCTCACAGGTTCAGATCACGTTCCCAGACCAATGAACCACACGCGACACCACTGAGAATCAAGCACTCGTCGCCTGACGCTCGTTTACCGATATTTTTCTCTTCAATTTATTGCAATATTCATGAAACTTCGTTAAACTTTGGCATCACAATTAATGAACATGAAAAATGAGCGCAGCACTTCAGACAAGCAAGCCGTCGAAAGTTCTATCAGCTTCATGAAACACACGTAAGCCGACAGTGAATGTATTCAGTTCGGCAACCCAGAAATATGAAATTTTGTTACTCAATAAATCCTTTACTGCATTTATACGCATTTTACAACTCATTTATTGATAGCAACTACAAACTCATTACTCTGTAATATCATTTAAACAGGCATCTTAATTAAATCCGTGTACATCTTTAGCTTGCTTTTGATTGACAAATCAACGTAATGTTCTCCTCCGAAGTCAATGACTAAACCACCAATTATCGTTGGATCCACTTTCATTTCAACGTTCAACTTTTTCTTCGTAAAACCTTTCAAAGCGCTTTCCAATTCCTTACGTTGATTTTCATCAGTAATTGGTTTAGCGGAAATTACAACACAATTAACTTCTCCTCGAGATGCAGCCATTACTTTTGCGTACGCTCTAGCAATGTTTGGCAAATACTTCAATTTTCCATTTTCAGCAAGAACTCCAAGCAAATTAATCGTCAATTCATTAACTTTCATTTTGCTGGAAAGCATCTCGGATAACATTTTCTTCTTTTGGTTGACGTTAATTAATGGATTCATTACGAAATCTCTGAATTTTGGGTCACTTTCCAAGCCTTTACCTAACTTCTTCAAATCAGTTTCGACGGCTTCTAAGTTCTTGGTTTTGTGAGCCGCAGAATACAGAGCGTTTGTGTATCGACCCTCAATTCCGAATAAATCAATCGGTGGTTTCACCAATTTTGAAGCGGCAGCCTGTGTAGCATAATTTCTCGCAACTCCCAAAGCTTTCGCCATTTCGATGTTCAGCTAAATTGTTCAACAAAAGAAACCAAAATTAAAGAGTAAAAAAGAATAGAGAAATATTCACACTTACATTCTCTGTCTTTGAAACGACCGTCGATAACTCGGCTGCGATTCGCACACAAAAATCGAGCGAAATTCGACTTTTTGTAACGCGTGCGTACTGTGCAGAAGTTCAGCTTTGGAAAATGTCAGACGTGGTTCTTATTTGTTCAGCGTTGGTTTCTCTGTTAATTCTGGTCCTGTTGGGTATCTTTCTCTTTAAATCGAGAAGTGATTCCGAACCGACCGAACCGAGAGAAAATCCTCGGATCATTAATGCAGCTGGCAACGACCATCTGAGAGTTGGTAACAGACGTGTTAGGCAGCGACATCAGAGGAGACACGTCGACGAAGATGATAATCCTGAAGATGAAGAAGATGACCCGTTAGCCGATGAAATTGCTATGCCTGACGGTAAAATTGGAGCCAAAAAGCGTAGAAAGCTGGAAATGAAAGCTGAAAAGAGAGCTGCGAGAGAACGAGAAATCGAGGAACGCGAAGATAGGAAACGCAGACAGGCTTTACTTGATGAGCAGAGAAAAGCTGAAGAGGAGCGAATAAAAGAAGAAGAAATGCGAATAGCTGAAGAAGAGAAGAAAGCGAAGGAGGAAAAAGAGCGCCAAGAGTATGAAGAATATCTTAAATTGAAAGAGTCATTTGCTGTTGAAGAAGAAGGTTTTGAAGAGGATGCTGAAGAATCAGAAAGTCAAAACAAATTGCAAACTTTTATCGATTATATCAAAGAAAATAAAGTGGTGTTATTGGAAGATCTGGCAGGACACTTCAGAATGAAAACACAAGACGTAATCAATAGAGTTCAGGATCTCTTAGCACAGGAATTATTAGTTGGTGTTATTGATGACAGAGGAAAGTTTATTTATATTACGAAAGAAGAATTAGAGTCTGTCGCAAAGTTTATAAAACGACGAGGTCGTGTAGCCATATCGGAATTGGTTGAAAGTAGCAATTCCTTAATCAAATTACAACCACAAATATCTCTCGACGTAAAATCTTAAATTTGCGAAATGTACGAAAGTGTCCTTCAAGATTTTGGAGTTTGTTAAATTAAAATGCAAATCGGTCCGTGATATCAAAAGTTGTGGAACCGTTGTTTGACGATCCGAACTCATACTTCAATTTTTATCTGTTGTAATAAAGTGTTTATATGAAATTCAGACAACCTTAACACTTGTTGTTTTGTAAATTTGTTATTTGGTTGTCTGAAAACATGCAAAGTCGATTCGATTAATAAAAAAACATTTTATCGGCTGTTATTGCGGATTCAGCGGTTCAAAGTGACAAGTATGTTACATTATACTTTAAATCCGTTCGTTAAAATCTAAACCTAATTCGAGTTTAATCTTTAAAAAGTGAAGTGTGTCTCGTTTTAAATCAGCGGAAAGTTACGACATATTTTTTAAAAAATACGACCCAAATTGATTCCGTGTTATTGTGAAATGTTCGTAACAAAATTGCGAGAAGTAATCGGTTAATGCATTGAGTTTAATTAGAGCAACAAATTCTTGGAATTTAACGATCACTTGCATCTCTTCAAGAAACACGTGCTTTCAATGTTATGAAACGAAAAGACCTTTGAAACACCACACAGCACAATATTGAATGACGAAAACATGGACAAAACGTGAATACTTATCATTTCAAGTCATGAGAATTACTGAACACGAGTGAATTCTGTTTTATCAACTTTCTCCTTTTTTAGAATACTTTTTCGAAATGATAATTTGAAACATCGGACCAACAATCACAACTTTGAGTGTCACAAGTTTAATCTAATTGTGTAACAATTTTAAGTGAAATTTTAATGCAACTTTTATTTTCGTTACAAATCTGCGAACCTCAAATGTTTGAAGATTGATAACGTATAAATACACATGTGTACATTTGCGACAGGTGCCTACTTTATCTTTCGTTGAAAACTCACGAGTAACTACTTCTAAATGTGGTCAAAGTTAACATATACATGTGATCAGTGATCACGTTTCTGGTACAATGTATTTGAAAGCAGATAAATCAAAGTGGCACCAGTTGCGACACATTTGTGTAACTTTGATCCACAAACAAATCGATATCTGCAATACACGTGAGCTTTACCACGAAAAACGTGTTTCCTCTCACGTCTACATCGTTGGCGACAAGGCAATTCACGAAAGACAACAATTAAATAAATACAATTCAATGTAATTCAAAATCTTCCATTCAAATGATAAGTGAAATGCGAAATTAAAAGGGTGTACAACCGCTTTGCTTCCGTAAACTTTGTTTTATTTTTCAAATTTTAATTTTAAATATTCAGTGAATTGATTTGGTAAGCAACCGATGTGTTAACTAATGCTGAAACTATAATTTGCGATAAGCACATAGAGAACATAGAAACGTAATTTTATAATACAATATTTAGTACCCTTCGACCAAAGGTAGAAATAATTTGATTAGCTTTGCTCAATTAGCTTCTCAAAGCTTCGAGTCTTTTTTGCATTTCAGACAAATCCTCTTCTTCTGCAGCATCTGAAGTTTTAGATTCTTTAACTTGTGGTAATGTATCAGAAACAACTTCCGGTGCATTTCCAAGTTGTCCTGAAATTTAAAAAATGAATAACATACGTAATAAGTGAACAAAAAACCTTGTGTCAGTTCATGAAGAACTTTGTCCACTTCCTTCTGCACTTCTTCTTCCATTTCTTCCTCATTCATATCCAAAGCATCATCGACAGTCTCTTCTAGCATTTCTTCAATAATACCCGCTTTCGTCATTTCTTGTGACAGTTCTCTCATTGTTTGTGACAAATCTGCAATTTTCATCAAATTATTCATGCATTTCATGACTTCACTGCTTTTTTCCAAAGCGCCTGAAACTCGCACAGTTGCCAGCTGATGATTCATATTTAACTGGACTGAATTTATCTGTGCTTTAGACGTGTGTATTCTGTTTATTGCTCTTCTTGAATTTACTAGTTCCTTCGCGAGAATGACACATACATCGCGATCGCCTTTTTTCGCTGCTTGCTTTAATGAAAGTTTAACTTTTTGTTCTTCTCTTTGAATCGACCGAATTTGTCGGTCCAAAAGCATCGATTGTTTACGCAGCTTCGAATTCCATTCTCTAACCTGTAAACATAAATATGTCAAACACGTCAACCAGTTATGTTTATGCATTGTAAAGCATGCAGAGAAGAATTAGAAGAATTAGACATGCAGTGAATTACTTGTTCTCGAGGTGATTTCTTCGGATCCTTGCCAAATAGACCCATTTTCGATGAGAACTTTCAGCGTCAAAATTTTGCGACGTTTCGTCGCTTAGAAACTGATTTCGTCAACGCCATCTTTTGTAAATCTTGATTCAAAAGAATTAACGCGCGAAACGTGGTCAACGTTTGGTCGAAGGTCACGCTTTGGGGAGAATATCGTTATTTTCAAACACAGAATCTCGCGATTTCATGGCATTTGACCGCTAACAGCGATGTACTCTATTTAATTGTTCACACTTGCTTTTTCTTGTGTATATGCATGAAATATTCAATTTCAAACGTCGCGGATAGCAAAAGCTGTTCTGAGAGGCACCCATTGAATCCAGTTTCGTTTTGCAATCGATTCGTGGTTTTCATCATTAACAGTGTGAATCAAGACTGACTTAAAGATGCCGTTTTTTAACACAAGACGACGGAACAACTATTCTTTGGTGAGTGCTTACATTTGATATGATTGTAGACATTTGCTGCTGTTTTACCGAAGATATGGTTTCCGCAGAGGAAACCGAATCGCATGTTGGCGGCTGCTTTTCCGTCGGCGTTTCTGAGTAAAATATTGCAACCCATAGACTGTTAGACGTGATAGACAGTTGTTTTTGTCTATATTTCCTTAAATACAATTTATGAAATGTTTTGCCGGTTGAATAATATTTCCAGATAAATAATTAAAATGGTTTCACCGTCAACCGGCAACGGTAATAAAAAGTGAAATCAAGTATCAATTTTAATTGAGTGCAAATTTGGTGATCACTGAAGTGTGTCTCGACACACGTCTCTTTTTTGTTAATCATGAGTATAATCGCATCATTTTCATAGGTTCCAGCATTTGATGATTACTCGCAATTCAAGGCGTACCCAACTATTAACTCGGAAACACATAAACTTCGGCCATTCATGGGGTTGACGTGTCGAAAATGTGTCCCAAACTGTGAAGTAAGTTATGTGGAATGTTCAATGCACACAAGGAAAGTGGAGATTTAAAATTAAAATTTGTTGTTAAACAGAGTAGAAAATACAATTGAACAATAGTACTCAATTTAGTGCTGTAACAAGGAAAACATTTGAACACCGTCTGGAAAGTACTTTATGTGACGGTCGCACTACTGTATAGTTTTCATCGAAAGTTTGCGTACTTTGCAGTTAAAGTGAAAATAAAATTAGCGGTGACAGTTAATTACAATATACAGTATAACATTTAACCAATTTTTGTATATTCGTATTTGCATACGACGTAACAAAAGTTGATTTAACAGCAAAATTCCAGTGCAATCTTAATTGATTTCTATACACGATTTTCTGTACATGCATCGACAACTGCCAGGTTCAGATACCGAAAGTTCACTGTATTTTGTGTCATTCAATTTTTAACTCACTTTGAAATTCGAAAACAAGTACATTTCGAGCTTACAGTGCATGAAACGCAGAAGCATGTTTTGAAATTGTATGAACTAAACTTAATAAATATGTTTACGCTGTTTTCAACGAAAAAAACTGCTAAAAAATTATCTCGAGTCTGTGAGCGAACAAATAATCGAAAGCTTAGCCTCGTGTATCTTTGCGTACAGTTGATTACAAAAAGTGGTGCACCGCAACAGCGAAAGCAGGTACCGCACAGGGAAACTGCGGACCATTCCCTTGACCCTGATTTGCATTTGCGACGGGCACACACTTCGATCACATGTACACGATGTGTTCACGAGATGTGCGAAGACACGACACCGCCTCCCTTAAACTAACGAGTCAGGATTTCCTGCTAGAAAGTGGTCCTCACATTTTTTTTAGCAATGCTGACAGTTGAACCTGAACTTGTTTCGCTAAACGTATTCGATGTAAAGGAATAGGAACCGAAAGCACTCAATCCGAAATCTGAACATTACTCAATGCTATATCAGTTTTTTTATGTGGTGTCTGTTTTTCACTGTGTAGACTTCGCTTAACGAGGATTCGTTATCAACGACTTTGGGAATGGCAAATATATTAAAAGTGCCAACACAAAATAGGTGAGAACCGCAGTTGCGACTCAGCTCTCTTCCTCTGTGTGTGTTTGTAAACGCGATGGGCTTGTTGAGCACTATTTTCGCGTACTTTTTAAGCTTTTTTACTCGTGGTTCTGACGAGTTCTTTCCGACGAGGTATCTAAACTACTTCGGTTTACTTGTCACTCGAGTTCTAAAAACTATTTTTTCGTAGGGACGGTTTCTTTGCACGTGTTTTTACGTACGCGTCGTTCGTACAGTCGCGCACTACGGATGCATCTTACGCCGACGTCTCGAAGAAAGTGATTAAAAGCCAAAGGGTCCAAGATGCGATTCGTCGTGCTGCATCGGACGACTTCAACAAATTTAACGGAACACAGGGTTATTCAGCGGACAAGAGTCGACAAACTTTGCAGCAAGCTAAGGAGAAACACAAGAGTAGAGCCATCCATGTCCTTCAAGAGATGCGGTCGTGCATTTCTTCATCGCTTTTACGAATCGCAGGTTGGATTTTATACAAGCTTTTAAGTCGAGTGTTGTCCACAATTCAAGTTCATAAGGGACAAATGGAAATATTGAGGAAAGCTTCGCAACGCAATGTTCCAATGATTTACTTACCGATGCACAGAAGTCACTTGGATTACATTCTCATAAGCTTTATACTTTATATGTATAACATTAAGCCCCCATTGGTTGCAGCAGGCGACAATTTGTTGATTCCATTTTTTGGTAATTTAATGCGTGGTTTGGGAGCATTTTTCATTAAACGAAAACTCGATCCAAAAGATACTATCTACCGTGCTGTTCTACAAGCATACATGATAGAAAATCTAAAAGAAGGCCATTCGTTGGAATTCTTTGTTGAAGGAGGCCGGTCCAGGAGCGGAAAAGCCTGTATGCCTAAAGCAGGTCTGCTCTCAATAGTCGTGGATTCTGTATTAGAAGGTGCTATCGAAGATGTTTATATAGTTCCTGTTGGAATTAGTTATGAGAAAATAATGGATGGAAGTTTTGTCGGAGAACAGTTAGGAAGATCAAAAGTCGCAGAAAGTTTTTCCTTAGCCGCTAAAGCAATTTGGTCAAAATTGCATTCAACTTTTGGAAACGTGAGAGTTGATTTCTGTCAACCGTTTTCATTAAAAGAATATATGAGAGCAACAAACATGTACTCATCAAACTTAAAAAGTGAATATTCATTGCCTTGTGCTGCGTGCACTCCTGATATCTCATCTTTGATGGTTTCCAACGACACATCTGGTAATACGATCGATATGATCATTTATGATGATAAGCGACAAGTCATTAGTGATTTTGCGAAACACGTCGTTTTCGATGCTTTTAATAATTCAGCACTTATGAGCAGTCAAATTTTGTCTTTCCTGTTCTTGACAAAATACAGAAAAGGTGCCACTTTACATCAGCTCACGCAAAGTTTGACTTGGATTAGAGATGAACTGAAAAACCGAAGGCGAGATGTTGGTTTTTCTGGCGAAAGTGCGGATGTGGTTAAATACGCGTGTAATATTCTTGGAAAAGAGTTGGTGTCCAGTGTTACATTTCACACTCAAAGTTGGTCTTCGCAGCGAGAGGGTGAAAATAATAATATGCGAATTGTGTATTTGCAACCAACCATTAAACTACCTCATGTTTTGGAACTCCAGTATTATAGCAATGCTTGTACTTCGGTCTTTCTCCTCGATAGTGTTGTCGGTAAGTTTGAAGTAACCGCAAACATTTAGTGAGATACACTTTTTTTTGTTGTTTTAGTAAATGCAATGTTTGCTCTGCTCGAAACTGAATTAGACGTATTGACTGGTTCCGAGTACAGCAATCAAATTGTCACCAAAGAGCCTCTGTTATCAAAAGCTTTAGAATTGTGTGATATTCTTCAACGCGAGTTCATATTTACACCTGTAAGTCGTTTATGAATCTGTTGTGTAACTAATTCGTTTTTTGGGTAATAGCCGTGCACTACACTTTCAGATGCCATTTGCGCAACAATTGAAAGTTTCATTACAGATGGTCTCATTGTTGAGGCTGAAGTAAGATTGTCTAATAATTTTTCGAGAAATGATTATTAATTCAATTGTAGGAAAGAAAACCTATTCGGAGAAATCGTCAATACGACTTTGACGATGACGACGATGACGGTTATTTTAATAACTATCGCGACGACGAGTACAAAGTAGTGCTTACTACTGATGTCATTGAAACACTTCAGTTCTATAGAAGTATACTTGGTTCATTTGTCGAATCGTATTGGATTGCAGCGTGCTCCTTAATTAATTTAGTGAACAAGCAAAAGGAAGAAAGTGTATTCTTTAAAGAAATTTTGGATATCGCTAAAGAACGGTCAAATCAAGGCTTGTTATGTTACGGTGAGTGTGACAGCGATAATCGCGACTCGAATACTAACGTTTTAATTATACAGAGGAGAGTATCGCCGCGGACAGTCTTCGCAACGCTATGAAATTGTTCGAGTCGAAAGATGTGATCGAAGTGCAGCGAGTAAATTCTGTGAATACATTTCATTTAAGCAAAAAGTTCGACAACAGAGATGCTGTTAGTGAATTGGTGCTCAGCATCGAACAATTCAAAAAATAGTGCGCTGTTGCAATGCGTGTGATGAACGTTGTAAATGATAATTATTTTTTATTGAAACATCAAAGTTGAATACTCGCTGCAAGGTTGATGATAAGAGGGTGTGGTCAAATCTTCATTTGTTTTTCATCTGTAAATAACTCACGACTGTATAGTTTGCGATTACACTCGCGATTAATAAACAGCTCTCGACGAGCAGAGATTACGAGTTTACTTGTTTGTATGTTTACGTTTACGAAACTTTAATCAATGAATTAATTCAATATTCGATTGTTATTGTTTTAGTCTTCAAGTACTCATTAAGTGCTTCTTGTCCCAAATCTTTTCCGAATCCGGATTGTTTGAATCCTCCGAATGGCGCTGCAACGTCTGTTTTGTTGTAGCAATTCACGAAACACGTGCCCGCTTGAATTTTTTCGCTGACAATCAACGCTTTTGAGATGTCTCTGGTAAACACTCCCGAAGCCAATCCATATTCAGTATTGTTTGCCCTTTTCAGCACCCCTTCGATATCACCGTTTTTGAACCTTGAAATAATCATAATCGGTCCAAACGACTCTTCACGTGCAATGAACATGTCATCGCTGACGTCGGTAAATATCGTTGGCTCAAAAAATAAACCCATTCGTGCAACTTGTTTTCCTCCGAGCACCAGTTTTGCGCCTTCTTTCACACCGATCTCACAGTACTCGACAAGTTTTTCCATATGTTTTCTGTGATTCTGCGGTCCATGTGCTGTCGATCTGTCCAATGGATCGCCAATCTTCATTTTCTTCGTTTCTTCAACCACTTTTTGTACGAATTGGTCGTGAATACTGTCCTCTACAAATAACCGTCCGGCTGCGATACAATTCTCTCCTTTGTTGAAGAATACCCCACTCATTGATTGTCGGACACTCTTATCCATATCTGCATCTGCAAATATAATTAACGGAGACTTTCCTCCGAGTTCCAACGAAACTTTTTTCAAGTTGGACACTGCACAACTTTTCATAATATCTTTGCCAATGGGAGTCGAACCAGTAAAACCAAGTTTTCTAACCAGAGGATGATCCGCAATAGCCTGACCGCAAATGCTTCCAGTACCTGGCAACACATTTATAACTCCAGCAGGAAATCCAGCTAACACGCTTAATTCTGCGAGTTTCAATGCGGTCAAAGGACACACTTGCGCTGGTTTCAAGACAACAGTGTTTCCTGCTGCGAGACAAGCTGCCATTTTCCAAGAAACCATCATTAGTGGATAATTCCATGGCGTAATGATACCACATACACCAATTGGTTCTTTCTTCGTAATTGTCAGATTTCGATTGGGACGCGCGTGATTTATTGGAATTGTGGAGCCTTCAATTTTGTCAGTCCAACCTGCAAAATATCGCCAAGTATCGATTGACATTCCAATGTGCGTCTTCAGTGCTAAAGTATACACTGCTCCAGAATCCAACGATTCAATAATAGCCAATTCTTCTTTGTGTTGTTCTAACAAGTCGGCGAGTCGAAACAACAGCTTGCCTCTGTCTCTCGCATTCATCCTGCTCCATTCTCCGTCTTCAAAAGCAATTTTGGCTGCATTAACAGCCTTATCGACATCGTCTGCTGAAGCATTCTGTACTTCACAAATCAAGCTCTCGTCTGTTGGATTTATACACTGCAACGGTTTCAGTGTTCCTGACGCATTTACAAACTGATTGTTAATGAATAGTTGATTAGGAAAGCTTATGTCTCTGTTGTTTACTTTCACGTGAATTGCGTCAAACACAAGTTGCGGTGTTTTCGAGCCTCCTCTGCTTTTTAAAACAACTGCTCTAACAAATTCTGCAAAAGTGGAAGCCATGTACACATCTTCATTTTCAACATCAATCTCAAATGATTCCTTTACTTCTTCGACAAGTCTAGTGACATCCATTGAACCTGCACCACTTTTGAAGAAATCAGTCTCTTCAACAACTTCCATTCTAAGAATTGATTCCCAAATATTTTTAATATTGTCCGAAAGTTGTTGTTCTTCGTTTGTCAGTTCGAAATCAGCTTGAATCTCATCTTGACCGTAGTTTGCAGCAGCAATCATTTTTCCATTTTCAAACATAAGTTTGCTAACAACAACAGCTTTTCCGTCATTTCCGAAAAGAATGAGTCCATCACTAGTAACGATTCCAGTGCGAGCCATATTTTCTATTTCTACTTCGTTTCCAGCCGGCACATCATTTAAATATCGTTTAGAACCAAAAACTTTTGTAATTTTGCCTTCAAGTGTCAACCAGGCACCTGGTACTTTATCCATGCCGCGAATAAAGTTGTGCAATTGTTCTCCGTTCAGCTTATCGAAAGGTATTTTTGAAAGTTCACTTTTATTTAGCATAGCATCATAAGTGGCACCGACTTCGGACTGCAAAGTTTTTGGTGCCATTCCTTTACTGATCAGCTGTAATGCTTCCTTGAAAGCAGTGATTCCTTCGGGGAAAAGGAATCTGTTGTACAGACTGTCGACTGTATCATTTTCTTCAACGGGACACTCTTTTTGTAAAAGAATAGGTCCTGTGTCCAAACCATCGTCGGGCCAAAATATGGAAAATCCAGCCTTTTTATCGCCAGAGATAAGTGTCCAATTTATAGAGGAAGCACCGCGATGTCGCGGTAACAGTGAAGGGTGGTAACCAATCGATTTGAATTTCGGGAAATTGATAACTTCCATCGGAATAAACTGTGTGCAATACGGCAGCACATTGAGCTCGGCATTCAGTGAGCAGTACTCGTCGAATACTTTCTGGATCAATTCTCCCTTTATTCGCCATCGACTTACTTTAAAAACCGGAACATTCAATTCTTTTGCTGTGACCGCAACTGTGTCTTCTCGCTCGTTTTTATCAGCGATTGTGAAAACACCAACAATTTGATGGCCCTCATCTCTGAGAAGTTTCAACACAGAGGCTGCGAACAAACTTTGTCCAATGACTGCGACACGCATGTTGTCTGTTTAAAATCAGCGTTCGTAATGTGTGACCCAGTAATTCAGTTCGCAAAAAACGACGTGGAACTTTTAAAAACTTGAAACTTGAGTTCGTTGTGCTATTTAAAGGTACTCTGGTTTCACAATGTTGTCAGTATTGCAGTAATTAATGACTAACGATCACAGAATCACCGTTATCTGAAAATAAATGCAAAGTCGCTTTTACTAATTATCTGCTCGAAAGTCTTTATACCCACTCGAACATTTCTCGAATCACGTTTTTCGCAAAAAGTAAAAAAGTTTGTTTTTCACGCTGCTGATTAAATTCGTTCAACGATCAACTTTAAATTTGCATGCGAATGCAAAACGACAGCAATTCAGCGATAATTAAAATTGTTTAGTCAAATTAATCGCAACAGTTGCTTTCTTAATTGTAATCGAATTGATTTTTGGGTGCGTGTAAATTGCCGGCAAGTAGGTCACCGCAAATGACAGCATACATTGCGTAACTTTTTAAAGCAACACGAAATCGGAACAAAGTCGAATCAATTATCGGCTTTTGTTTTTATGGTTTCGAGCGTATATTCGGCTTCGAGTTGTGCAGGAAGAGAGTTATGCGGCGAGCTTTGAATTGTTTTTGGGCAACATTCGCTGTGCGTTCGTTAATTGACTGACTGTGACACGCGTGTCTGTTGAACGCAGCGAATGTTTGTATGTTGCTTGGCAACCTGCACTGATCGCACACTCGAAGGCTGCGTTTGAAAATTGCGAATACACTGTATTCCGTCGTGTCTGCTGTTATGTACTGACATTTCCAGAATTGAATGCAAGTGTTCAGTGCGTTGAGTGCGAGTGCTTCAGTGTCGTATAAATATAAACGTTGCATTCGTTTCTAGGATTAAAATGTGTTCTATTAAAAAGGTAATATTGAAGTGAACATGAGACGAATACAGATGAAAGGATTTGCAATCAGTTTCATAGCTTATTGCAATGAATGCATCGTTAATCCTTCGATTCATTTGTTGAATAAAGCATAAATGAATTGATTTCAAAGTTTATGAATCTAGTTTTCATTTTCAAGTAATCCAGTAAATTGTGTGGTTTGTTGCAACAATCTCTGCGAAAGAATCGCCACCGAATGTTGTGATATGCAATGTAATGTGTATGCATTATTTTCAGATTGCAGCGAACAACTGTGAGTCCGTTAAACGAATCTAAAACACCGAAAACAGCGGAAGCGAATCAGAAGCTTGTCGTCAGTTGTAACGTATTCTTTGTGTAATTGAAGTTGATCAGAATAGAAGACAGAGAATAAAATGGCGGCGTTTATTGCGAAACAAATGGTTGGTAATCAACTTTCTGCGGTAAAAGGTTAGTCGTATTCAAGAGAAGAGGCACTCTTTTGTGGCTTACGTTTCAACTGTTTTATCGCAATGTTTTTGCAAGTGCCGCGAACACCTTTCTGCACTCGGTTTGTGCAGATGTGCAGTGTTACAGCAGTAATACACAAGTGTTCTGTAAATCAAGAGTGATTCTATGATCGATTTTTCTCAAATTTTTTATACCGAATCAAGAATTTTCGAGACAGGCGGCTTCTAATTTTTATTTTTATTTATTCCGTTGCTTTACAGTTTTCTACTTTCAAACAAATCTTTGCAATAAAGTAATTACTACATTGTCACTTGCAACTACTTTAAGATGTTTTTGTTTTTCTTCTCATCGTTTCAACCTCATTTCAAATTCACGTAACTCGAAGCTCTACGACGAAAAAATTATTACTTTGTTTACATTTTTGATGTTAATCTTTTAATATTTTTCGAACAAGCAAATCATATTCAAAAGCTTCTGGAAGTAAAGTATCAGAAGTTGATTAGCTTCTTAATCCAGCGAAAAAAGCATTGTTTTTCATTTTTTTACAAAAGTGCTACAAACTTACGTTAATAGAACACACGTATTAAAAGACAATTGTCCAATTACTAAAGTGTTGTTGCTTGTTGTATGATTACATAATTGTTTTGAATGTAACAAGATATTTTTTGAATTAGTATTGGTTTCTGTGTACATGTTATTACAATTATTTAGCTGTTTGTTATAAAGCATATCTCTATTTTTCTTTAGAATTTCTCTTACATCTCCAAGTGAGTGAACATCTGTTCTTTTTGTGTTACACCTACAATTACATAGCATAAAACGACTTAGTTTATGTGCAATATAGCAAATATGTTTCAAGTTTATAGACTGAACATTTTTCACATCCTTCGATATATAGCAGACGAATGTGTGCGTTGCAACTAAGTTTGAAAATGTGTAAATTGCATGCGTTGCAAAAATTTATTTATCTGCAGAAATTAAGGAAATTCAAATAAAAATATATCTTAAATCAATAGTTGAAGTAATGGCATGATAGTCTTCACTTTAATATTGCAATTTTTGCAAAACAAAAGAAAATGAATTTTTTATGCAATTATTGCCCAATGTTGCTACCAAGTTTTGAAATTTGCAAACATACAAAAGCATATCTACAACTTTGTTATTACATTTGCAATGGCTTCACTGTTGAAAAGAAAGAATTCGTATCTACTCAGATTTAATAAATAAAAAGTATTCACATTCGCTTTCCTGCTGTGAGTTCGTAGACGTTTCAAAGCTTTGCACCTTTCTAATAAATATTGGTTAACAGTTACTCTGTTTTGTTGAGCGATGCTGTCAACTTTGATGTCAATAAGGGAAGACTTTCGTTGCACAGCTTTGCTTGTTAAAACGAAGAAAAAAGACAACGTTTAATGAAGGCTTTGTTCGAAATCTTTAAGAAAAAAGACAAGAAACAAATCCCTTGAAAACTGGCACAAGTAAACTGAAGTGAACCAAAGGTTTATGGCTCATTTTGTGCGAGCGAAACTCTGTAAACGAAACAAAATTCGAATTGTAGTGCGACATTCGTTGTTCGCTATCTTAATTGAAATGAAAAGTTGGCCATGCGAAACAATGCTCTTTCTCGCCTTTCCAAACTCGGTTTTATTCCAATACAATAATCGAGACATGCAAACCTTGCTGCTCACTTCGATCGATCGTTTCATATTCACTGAGAGCATCATCGCTCTTTCGAAAATTAAATTCACTGAAACAGAATGAGCTGATGGACCGTTGGTCTATTGGATGAGAATGCAGAACAGAACATGAAAATATCAGACGAAATAAATACCGTGAAAATTCCATTTGCGTGATGTTGACTGCATAATTTTGGGAATAAACTCGATTCTCTTCAATCCTTTTGTAAAATGTGTTGCAAAAAAGAAGAAAAATAAGTGAAAATTTGTTTCTGCTATGGCTGCGGAGAAAACTGCGAAATGAAATAAATTCAGGAATCTAAATTGAAAAGTTTGCGAAATATACGTTGCAAAATACACTTTTTGAGTTGAATTCAATTCCATTTATCATTGATTGATATTTGAGAATGAGAAAGAAAAAATGTGAATAACAGTCGTTCGAATTAACAATTTCGAGAAACAAATGTTAGTGGAATACTTGAAAAGCGATGTTTTTGCGAGTGAAATGTTATGAGGCGAAACATTGCAAACGTGGATATATCGATTCGAATTCGCTGACGGCCACAAAAGAAAGTGATGCTCATTATTGTTTAAGATGCTTGTGATCCTGAAAGTCAGTATCGAACGCTGCCTGACCTCGTTTCGATGCGCCTGTCTCTCGACGTTTAATCACTTTGCATCCATAATATCCATAATCACGACATTGCTTCGCATACTTTGCTTTTGAAGCAGCTCATTTATTCATCTCGCTGCCTTTGTGTTTCGTATTTGCTAAAACCTTTAAACACTCTCAAGTAAACACACAAGTAAAAAGTTCGTCTTTGTAATATACGTTACTTTCCTTTATTAAAAACATTCGATGTATACTACTTTAAGTTTTATGTTCAAATTTTGTTTATAATAAAAATAATTGATTTTTATTCTTTTCAAAAACGCGTTTACATTAAATGAGTGCATTGTGGGCAAATTAAATAGAACTTTTTTCACCGATTCGTTGTATCGATTTCTTTATATCTATATAATTTAAAGCGAAATGTACACTTTGAAGTATTTTCAGTGTACAGTCTAACTTTTGTTGACAACATTACATAAACTCAAGAAATAACTTTTAAATGACATAAATTCTCTGTCGAAAATCGGAGATTAACACCGATTCTATTCGTCAGTGTTTCGTCTTAAGTGACCTTTTCTAGTTGCGAAAAGTGTGTCACTCTGTTCTGGTTAAAGACTGCACATTGTGCTTAACAAAAATGAGAGGAAAAAAGTTGTGTGAACAGTGGAGCGTATCTTACATAGAGCTGCGGTTCTCGGTTCGTTTCGCGGCACGGATCTTTTACTCGAGTGAATATCCGTCTCTGAGGACAGCGATGCACTTGGTTGCTGTATTGGTTGCATTACAAACCAACATTTAATTAAATGCATTTGTTTTGTGAATTATTCTGTGCAAAACAAATGAGAATATGTGAAGTATTCGCATCAAAATATTTTTAATATAAAATGAAAATGCAAACTTTTGAAGCACTATTTAATCAAATTTGATGTTTGCGAAAGTGTGCGCTGTTCGTGTCACACACACACACACAACTCGCGAAGGAAATAAGATTTTAAATTCAATTTTGTCGACGAGAGTGAAGAGTGACACAAAAATGTTCGTCAAATATTTTTGCATTTCTCTCGTTTGAATTTTTAATGAAAATTTTCCCTTTTTTCAAATAAAGAATTTGTTGACCGTAGCTGTGACTTCAAAAAGTAATCTTTTCGATTTTTTCCAGTAAAAGAGTTTTGCTCGACAATTTTTTGGAAAAGTGAAATGGAAAATGTGCCGAAAATGTAATCTTTGAACGGAAGAAAGTTGTGAACACTGAAAAGGAATGTTCATTAAATGACGTAATATAAAAGATTAATGAACGCAACAAAAAATAAACACTGTCATTAATTAAAATTAACAACGCTCTGTAAAGTCACACGATATCTTATAATTGCAAGAGTCGTTTCAAACATATATTTCATTTATAAAATTATATTCTTTCACAATTACCAAAGCAACAAAATGAGTTGTTAAAGTAACAATTAATGGAAAATTTCCGAAGCAACGTAACTAGCAACTGAGTATTCTTAAGTCGGCATTGTTCTAATCTGTTGTATTCGAAAAATTTTCCTTTTTCAGCGGTCACTTTGACCGAATGGAACAGTGAATTCATTCGTTGCATGAAAAATAAAATGCATATTTACTTAAGTGGAAAAAATTTATGAAACCCTCGAGTATCACTTCTTTGTCTGCATATCCGCTGATGGATGTATTCCTTTCAGCTTTTTCTCGGTATTATTTCAGATGAAACGTCTTTTCGTATGTTTTTGTTTGCAGAACGTACGAAAACGAATATTGCGTTGGTTGTGTATGAAAGTGAAGGTGTTTCGAACTGTGCTATAAATATGTCAACGCTCAGCAGCATATTTACTTTTACCTTTTAGTGAATAGTGAATAGTTATACGTAACAACGGAAAAGATACAGCATTAAGTATCAAGTAACATGCTGAAGTACATTCAAAGTATTTCGTGTTATTCACAACTTGTGAATCACAAGTGTATCAAATAATGTTGAAAAAATCAATTTCGTAAACTGTTATTTTAGAGGTTTTAACTTCCTTCATATCGCCTGAAAATATCGGAATTAAAGTCGTTGTTGTTGTGTAGCGACTATTGCAGTTTTTAACTTGCCATATACAGCTTTTCAAGTAAAGCTGTGAAGATTTGCACAATTTTTCTATTTTTTGTTGTTTTTAAAAAAGAAAAGTGACGCTTGTTTGCTTGCCCTGCACAACAGCATTTACAGTGTATATGTATAATTTTATTAGTGGATATATAACAGCTGCTTCACATTTAACTTAAAAATATTGCACAATTTTCAATGAACTTTAAATGCAGAACAATTTTGTGTGATCAATTTGGTTGTTTTATTTTAAATTTTTTATTCGCATCAAAAGCAGTTTGTGTGATATTCTCGGCGCAACCGAAAAAAGCATTTGCCTTTAGTTTTCACTGAATAATTCAATGAAAATTAGAAAAAACAGAGTCCATTTTGTTAATACGCCTGGAAATGGTATGCTTTCATAAATAATAAAAGTTTTTATATCAGAAACGACAATGCAAGTTGTTTACTGAATGAGCTTCATTGCCATCATTCCCTCGTCACGCCTAAAAGCATTCATTGTTCACCAGAAATGCCTTCAATTCATAAATCGATCAGCGAATGCAACGCAAAGTATTGTCGTTCATATTAAACAGAACATCGAGCCGACAATACAATCATACTTTTTATAAAAGTCGGATTTTGGTGTTGCATAAATTACGCAACTTTCCAATTTTGTTTTTTAAGCACAAAGTTAGGTAAATTAATCGTTAGTTACTACTTAAGGCATTTTAGAAAGTTTCTCGAATATGATATAATTGCAAGTAAATGAATAATTATACTTCTCGCGATTAAGAAAAATATCGATGTAATTTCATTTCGAATCCATTAAAAGGTTACAAATTGAAGCATCAGTGAAATGTTCGTACAAAAGAGGTGCTTTTGCGGCCGCATTAGTGTATAATCGATGAATGCGATGTTTATTGTTTTCCTGTTTTCGTGCACATTCAATGAATTCAATGATTGCCACAAATAAATAATCCTCAATGTTGCGACCATTTTTTGTGTGACTGTCATTCATTCAGTGTAAGGCAAATAAATCAAAAACAGACTTTTGTGTCAGCGCTTCACGTTTGCAATAAAAAAGCACGATTCGAATTGAAGCGTACGTTCGTAAGATTCATCCATTATTTGCACTTACATGCAGCTGATACCTCTATTTATTATGTGTTTGCAAATATGGAAAAGTCAGTGAAAAGTTGATAAAGCAGTGCAATCATCCCTGAAATTGAATGAAACTCGTTGCAATTAATTGCAAACGCGAAATGAAAACAGATATCTTCGGGACAGTGATGCCTCTTCGGGCACAGTTTTCCTTTGATTGCAAGTGTGCACAATTCAGGCTCATTATTTATTGAGCAGCACTTAACATCATTCATTTCGAATTTTGTTGATTCAGCCTTTCTTTAAATCAAATAATTTCGCAATGCACTCTTCTTTTCAGGAACATTGCGTTTCGAAATAAAAATCACAAAATTGAATCTTTAATAAATTCATTTTATTATTTCCGTTTGCATTCGAGAAAGAGGAAAACGCGATACCTTTATATACGCACACAGTTTTATCGATTCACTGGTAAAACGAAGCTTCATTTAGTGAAATAATGTGCATCGCAATTATTTTCTAGGATTTATTCGAAAACAATGCAACAGCAGTAATTTTGAACGAATTTCACTCACATATCACACATTGTTGCATAAATACAGCAATTAAATGTGTCAGTGAACAATGCACAATATTCACTCATTGAATTGCAGTGAGCATCGATACGCATTTTACGATCTTTATAATTTAACAGTGACCTCTTGCTGAGACGCGATGACATTTGACAGTTGCTTTAGTTGATTACTACTAAAA
>NCKV01000191.1:0-23674 GCA_003675905.2 Leptotrombidium deliense
ACTGACTGACAAATGTGCGTTCAGTGTTCGCTTGGCGAACAATTCATATGTAAAAGATGCGAAAAAAGACAATTCACAAAGTGTCTATTAATGCTCTATTAACTACGCAAAAACACAATTTATTTTAATGAAGCAACTTTAGATTCAACATTACGTTTATTACTATAATTACCTTTTATGTTCACTTTTCTATTGAATTATCTTTTTAAAAAAAGAAGGTTGGAAAAACATTTCTTATGCCTCTTTCTTCTGTTTATTCACGAAAATTTTTTCCAAATCACTTTTTATTTGTTTTTTGAATTCACTTCTTTACGAATGTTTTTCGAATGCATTCGCGAAACTCTTCTTCGTTGATGTGTCTCGCGATGTTTAAAATGCGAATTGCATTTCACTTCATTCACTGCGTTTTAAAAGCATATTTTTGCGTAATAATAGATATGTTTCGCAGAAAGTTGCGTAAAAAAGTAAATAAAAACGTTTTTCAAATACACGCACAGCGTTGTTGCAACCGCGAATGCATTACTTAATATCAACCATTTTATTGTTCTCAAGAACGCGCAATTATTTTGTAAAATTTATTCGGAACTATAAAATAAAAGAGCATAAAAAGCGAAGAAGCTCATCTGTTTACAAGTTAAACATTAAACAAGTTGAATGTGTGCCTCTTTTTTTCTGCTGCAAAGTTTGCATTTGAAAAATAGAGAAATGAGAACCAATTTCGTTGCAACCGTCTTTCGCACGTTTTCAAACTCAAATTTTCGAGACAAGAAACGCTTTATAAGTAGCAAAAGATGCTGAAAGCATTATTTGCGCATTAATTCAACTGAAAATAAAATTAATTTTTTAGACTTCTTTACAAGCATCAATTGATTGCCTTATATCTGTTCACTGATGCAATATGTTCGAGAATAGAGATTTGTGTGTACATATGTGTATGTTGTGTGCATGTACATATAATGCATCACTGTTCATTTATTTGCTTCTTTTTTGGACGAAATATGATTGTTTTAATTAACTTTAACGTGCATTAAGTGTACCATTGAAAGCTGACAAAAGGTGCTCATAAATTTGGAAGCAAATGTTGATGTATTACGCATTTAAAAAAGTGAAGTGCATACCCAAAAACAATATTTTGAAAAAAAGCATTTATGAAAAATTGAGAAGCTTTTGGCTTTGTGTTCGCGACGGGTTGCTTTTGAAACACTGCGATTCAATTTATTTTTTACTTCTTTTCTCTTCGCATGCCAAATATATGTATTTTAGTCGACAAATTTCTGGTTTATGTCGTTGCAACATAATTCAGTTTCGTTCGTTTTTCGATAATAATTCAATTAGAAATTCAATGCTGGTGCATTTAAAATGGTTATAATATTCGTTATCTGTCACTAGATTTATAGTCTAGAGATTATAAAAAACATATTTCGCGGCGAGACTGAGAATGTTTCAAATGTTTCGTTTGTTGTCGATTTTCATTGAGAGCGAAATAGAAGAAAGATACTTTAAATTTAATGTCTTGTTTTTTGCGAAACTGTCAAATTTATTGCTGGTGGAGCATAGTTCGCTAAGTTGGCTATCTTTTCGTATCGTTTCGCATTTCAATGAAAATTAGTTTGCAAGTTGAAAGAAGCGTTTGTGAAATAATTTTTCTGAGAAAAGCGTGTTTTTGTTGTCAAATTGTCTGCGACTCCGCGACTGCCGTGAATTGTGGCGATGCGTCCGATTGCGCACTGAAACCGAATCTGGGCCAATGTGTCGACTGACGACTGGTCATTTGTCCGTGCATTTACATAAAATGCTCTGTTTTTCACGACTCGCGAGATAAGCGAAGTGGAGAGTGAGGTTTTTTCAACTTCAAATGAATCGAAATGACGTGAAATGATTTCGCGAGAAAATTAGAACCTCGAAAAGGATTGAAACGGCCGATAATTGTTCGGACACGAAGTAAACGAAGCACAGATTGCGATCAGTTTCTTTGACGTTTCACAATCGTTTTGCAGCCGAAAAATGTATCGAAAGTTCGCGATACAAAAAATGCTTTATTATTATGATAATAATAACTTTTCTCAATTTATAATGAATGCGCGTCTCTGCATGTCTGATGTCTATCGATGTCTATTTGGATTGTAGTAGATAATAGATATTTAATAATAATGTCTCTGATCTCTGTTTGGTCCCTTTCTTAGCAAATGTACAACGGATGCTCTGTACAGCAAGTTCACAATCGAAGGGTACATACATTTCAAGCGAAAAATGAAACAAATTACACTGTCATAAGTTAAGTATTACAATAAAAAATGAATGCTATTGTTACAAAAGCCGATTGAAACGTTGATACAAACAGCTCTTCGATTTATACGTGGACTAGTCTTGTGTTTCTCTTTCATTTTATTTTAACATTCGTAATTTTCTCGTTTCTTTTCGCTTTTCAATCAAATATTCGGACTGCGAACACTCGACTCATTCTTATTCTCAACTTATTCTCGGTTAACGTGTTTAAAAGCGACAAACAAATGGCAGTCAAATGTGGAGAATACACTAATATACTTACAATACAATAACAACTACTACAAATGTATTACTTAACAACTAAAGTGGGAGCAGCACACCTGACACGGTCACACTGCAGAGTGTCGTTTCATGTGAAGCGCGAGATGATCGGATCGAGAAAAAGCTCTTTCGCAGAGGCGGCACTGAAAAGGTCTGTCGCCGGTGTGTTTCCTAAAGTGTCGCGTCAATTCGTCGGAACGGGCGAATTTCCAACCACAGCCTTTCCAATTGCATTGATACGGCTTTTCGCCGGTGTGAGTCCGTAGGTGAGCTTTCAGATGTGAACTCTTTGTATATGTCTTCGTGCAGCCGGGATGCGAACAGCAGTGAGACGTGGTCTTCTTACGCGGTACAGGTCCACCATCGTTACCTACAACAGCGTTACCCTGTTTCACTTTCGCAGCAGCATTGCCCTGTTTTCCTTTGCCTACGTTCGCGGCTGCAAACTTTTGCAGATGATTCTCACTGAGACCGGGCAGATACGCGCAGCCTGCACTCGACAACAGTTCTGCCAGATTCGGCGACGACGGAGGAGTCACCAGTTTGTGGTGTGTAACAGCCGTCTGCAACGAATTTTGCAGTTGAGTCACTTGCATCAGACCGGAATGCTGTGAATAGTGTTGTGACGGTGTCGTCGGACCTTTGCTTCTCTGTTGCAGCAACGCGACCAGAGTGGACGCTTGAGTGTAGTGCGGTGCTTGTTGCTTTTGTTGTTGTTGTTGCAGTTGCTGTTGGCGTTCCGGAGATGCTGGAGGAGACATTTGTGCTGAAGTGACCACTTGGCTGTGCGCTTGAACGCTGCTTCCATTAGGCGGTAGCCAACTACCATACTCCGGCAAAACACTTCCGATATCAACAGTCGGTCGAGGTTTAGGCGATTCGACGATCACAACTGAATCCGAAGATTGAGTTTGCACAGATTCCGTTGGAGAATGACTCGAAATTAGTAATGGCTGTTGTTCTGATTGCTGCGTGTGCTGTTCTTGATTGGCGACCAAGAGACAAGTTAAGCTATCCTTTGGTTCCGATTTAACGACAGCTGAGTTGTTCTCGTTACAGTTGAACCCGGAGTGCGAACTCGCAGAACTCAAGAAATCTTGACTCGAAGAGTACAATTGTGTACTCGCGTCCACACTGAGCATGAAGTCTGTCAGATCTAAAGTCATGTCTTCAGACGACGCGTAGCCTCGAGAAGTGTGATTGTTATCTTCGTTATTTATATTCTCGGTTCTTGTCGACAAACGGGTGAGATCTGAACTGCTCGATGACGCGGCTCGCGATCGCTGCGAGGACGCGACCACTGCGTGATGTGACTCTCTATTGTATGAGTTATTGTTGTCGTCGCTGTGAGTATGAATCTCGTCGTCTGCTGAGTACACATTGGCGGCCACTTGCAAAACGTACTCGTTGTGGTCGTTGTGATGCACTAACAAATTACTTATTGCTTTCGGTGTCTGAGCGTTGGTCGCAATGGAGTTCGACGGCCACGAAATGGACGACGACGACTGCGATGACTGTTGCGATGTATACGGCGAATGTTCGCCTAGCAGCACACTTTCGATGTCCTGCCACATCTGCGAGCAAGGCAACAAATACATTAATCACACATTCTTAAATCGCTCAACGCTCAGCAATTACAGCTTACAGCAAACATCAACATTTCACCGCCACTTTTCTCGTGCATTTCACATGTAACGTTCGATAGCAATCAAGCAATTCGCGATCACACGAAATTGGATCAGCGTAAAGAATGAACACTATTCGTAACCTGGAACTGTTGTTTTACAGTGTTGCGGTGGCACACATCCACTGTTCAGACAATAGAGTGTGTGCACACACAAAGCGAATACTCGCGATGCATAACGAATGCTTGCCAATCAAAAGCAATTTCTATTAAACTTATTTGCTATTTATTATTCATCGATTCGTTGACAGAAAACAGTTCGTATTCAAGTTATGCTCACTTCTCCACCCAATATCACAAATCGCAGCCAATATGCGTTTGTTTCTCTTGTTTCTACACTCTCAAAAAAGTAATTGTTGTGTTCTGTGTTCAATGCAATTAACGAGTTCAAAAAAGCAATCATTCCTTATCGCGAACGCAGTTCTAATTAACCGTTTATCCAATGATTGCAATGATGTATTCACGACACATTCGCAACATTTTCCCTAATTTTTTAATTGACTTCAAAAATCGGAGAAAGCAACGTACAAAAGCGAATCAGCCGAAAGCGAATTCAACTTTACGATCGCTTTTCAATTTCTGAAAACTTAAAAATCGCAAATATTTCTCATTTTTCGTTATTTAAGAAGAGAGAATTTCTGAAAACAGTGTCTTTTTAGTGAACACAAAAAAGTTCTAAAAAAGAAAAATATTTTACTTTCTAAATTTAAAGGAAACAGGAATAAAGTTTCGCAATTTTTTATTCAAAATGTACTTTGTTTCGAATGAAACGAGTCCAGTGCAGAAATACATCGCACAATTTCTGTAGACAACAGTTCTGTAGGCGAACTGTTTTTCATTGAAGGTTCATTTACGTTGGAATTAATGTAAACGTAAATACAGTGAAAAGAGTGAAAACAATCAGCAGTCAATAGCAGGACCAGTGAAGCAATTTCACGTTTAATTTCGTGCGCACAATTAAATGGCAAATATTTAACGACAATCATTTGCTTTGTTGTTCGAGACACAAGAACTGTGTTCTTGCAACGATTACAAGCGGACATACTCAGCAAGTACTCATTAATGAACACATTAATTGCTCTTTTTTTGTTCGCAAAACGTTGCATTCTTGTATTCTTTTCTTTGCCTGTAATTGGTAGTTTTCAATAAAAAGCGTCCGTATTTTAAAGAAGTCAATTACAAAAACCAATAAACAATAAAATGGAGACAAATACCGGACACTGGTTCAAAGAATAGTAATACTCGTTTAAAAAGCAATAACAGATACATAATAGACATAAAAGAACTGCAGTAGTCAACAGTGTACTTTACTTTGCCCTCTATTCTTCCCTCACAAAACTAATTGCACACAAATAACCTATAGCATTGAGAATGAGAAAAATTTATTCTACATTTAAATTCTAGGAAATGGTTTCCGTAAGAAATGATTGACTTTTGTGTATGTATTTCAATTGAAAGAAACGATGAAATTTGAGAGGCGAAAGAAAAGAAAAGACATAAAATTAAGATGAAAATGAATCTCGATTTTGTTGTTTTGCAAACAATTGAAGTGTTCGTTGTTTTTGTTTCTCCGAAAATCGATAAACGATGCAGAAAAGGGTGAAAACGTTTTCATTTGAAACAGCGAAGTGGATGCATGCATTGAATGCCGCTTTTTCTCGATTTTCAGCGAAAGCCAATAATTAAGAATTCACTTTAAAACGAACAACAAAATTGGAGATTCAAATCGCTGGCAAAACAAAAGCAGAGAAAAGGTGTTGTTTTTAATGGATGTTTGGCTCGAAAAAAGTAACACTTTTGAAGCACCGAACTTAATGGTTTTAATTGCAATCAGTTTTCGATCGCCGAAATAATGTACAGAGAATCATCGTTAGTCGTTGTTTGCCGCATTCAAGGCGATCATTAATTTGCAACGTTAATGCGTTTACAGGCACACTAATAGCAGAAATGTATGAGAACACAATTCGCAGCGGATCGCTGCCAGCGAATACATGTCTGCCGGAATAAATAAAGAACTGATACGAACACATATTAAGCGCGGCTAATCGAATACCGGTCGCTATAAATACTGAACACTTTCCGAGCGATCGCTTTTCGCCAGTTTTTATGCAACAATATTCGAGATTTGTTTTCGAATTAATAAAAAAGATTCAATAAAAAAAGTTTTAAATCACTGGTTTAACGATCGGTTCTCATTTTATTCGTTTTATTAGCGCACCTGCTTTCCAGTGCTGTAGAAACGTTGTGAACGCAACAAACTGCAAAATGTATATTCATTTCATTTCATCTCATTTCACGAAACATTTTTTAATTGTAATTTATTTGCACAACTCTTTTGGACGGCAACAGAAAAAACGAAAAACAGTGCGAATTTAGAGCAACATTAAAACTTGGCGAATGGCTTTCAGATCGCAAGCAGATCACTTGCAAAACGAATCCGCAGCTCGTCTCTCGATTGCACTCAATTACACAAGTTCTTTATAAATTATTGCGTAATTATTTTCTCGGTTTTTCTTTTCAATTTCTCAACTGTTTGTTTGCATTCGAAAACGGCGAAGAAAAGTGAGAGAAGAGAAAAGCAAGAAAAGTGGCAATTAACTCGACATTCGATGCGATATGTTTTCGCTTTTCTTTTCGTTTTCTTTTTTCTTCGCTTTCACAATTGCAACTTTACACAAATTGCGAAACAAATAAAAAACAAAGTTATATACGGTTTTTTCCTTCTACATTTGTAATCGCAATTCGTTTGAAATTAGTTTTTGTTGTAAAAAGAAAAGAATAAACAAATCATTGAATGCAATCGAAAGTGAAAATAAAACGAAAGTGCACTCGATTTGTTGAATGCCGAATATTTTGATGCTGTTTTGTTTTGTTCTGTCAGCCATCAATGAGTTGAGCAAAAGTTATGTTTTCATTTTCGAATCCAAGATCGAAAACGTGAAACGGAGCAGCTCAGCATCACTGCTTATCGTGTATTCACGACTCATTCTTTTCTTGCTTTAATAATAATTCGTTATTTGTACGAATTTCGATCCTCGCCGCGAAACAAAACAACAATGATTGCCGATTGCAGTGAATTGAACAGCGAAGAGAAACTGGAGGCACAAAAAGGCCTGAAAGGCAGAGGCACAGGTACAGGTCATGCATAGGTTTTGCACGTAAAATTGGGTCGTTAAATACTTATCCGAAACACACAACACAACAAATGTAATTCTGTTCTTGAAATCGTTCAGAAATGAATGCTGAAATCGTGAGTCTTTTAAACAACCATTTTCCTAATTATAATCAAAGTAATCGATAAACGCAATGCAAGCGATTGATTAATACTGCTGTTCACAAAACATATTCACCGTGTACCAATGTGCACCTCATTAAAGCATTTTTGCAACTCTTTATGCGCTCATCAGCGAGATTCACTCTTTTTTCTTTGATTATTGATAAATAATACTTTTGTATAAACTTTTTGCAGACTATTTAGCATTTCACGCCTTACTTTTGCATCTATTTATTCGGTCAACGTTACTGTGTTGTTTCCACAAACAAATACTGGCAATTAATTGATTCGCTAAATTTGCACTTCTTTTGAATACACGTTTCCAGAATTTCTATTCACAAACCGAAAAAAGTGCTTTTTTGCAAAATGTAAATCAAGAGACGTGAAAAAAGTAAAACTGTATTCTTAGATACCATAAAAATGTAGATTAAAGACCTTTTCTTGAAGTGTGTGTGTGCAACAAGAAACCATTTCGCAGTGTTTAAGACATCTTTTTTCTCTTTACATTTAGCGTATTAAACGACTATTATTTGCGAGAAACTAATTTTCCACTCATTTAAGAAAACCGCGGAAGCTGAGCACGAAATTCGTTTCTCGCAAACAACGAACATGCTGATGCATCGCTGTTAAATAGAAAACATTTTTCCTTCAAATCTAAGTCAAACTCGAACTCACTGTTCTTTCGGTTCTTTTGTAATTATGAGTGCAACATTTATTTTATTTTTTCTGATTCGCATAACATTATTTTTTACTGAATTTACGGTTACCTCAACTTTCATCACATTCAATGTACTTTTTACTCATTTTGCCGTGAAATGTGAACGTTTGCAATGCACACAACATAACACATAAACACAGTTGAAACACAGTGAACGTTTCATCGCGAACACAGCACCAATGTTGCGTTCTCTTTTCGTGCCATCACCAAATTTTGCACAAAGAAGGGTTTTAACGTATAACGTTCAGTGAATAATTGAACACCTATTACCAAACGCAGACTTTGCGAAACATTCAATTTTATGCTGACTCGAAAATTAATTTACGCCGTAATTGCAGTGTTCGTAAAAGTGTAGTTCAATTATATTTTTAAAACAATAATAAATCGATGTTTTTATACGTTGTTGAATTTAAAAACGAGTCTTTGAAACAAATATAATTATTGAGACTTGAATACACTTTTAGACTTAATGTTGCATTTGTGTGCAAAAGCGACTCACGTTCAAATTTATGATTGAAAGACTTTCCGTTTTTATTTCCAAAACGAATTCGCAATGAAAGAAATTCAAAAACGAGACCATTTATTGGTTAGTGTATTTAGGTTTTTTAAATAAATTTTAAAATCGCAAAAAAGGAGAACAGAGAATATATAAGTCGAAATTATTTCCACTCATAATTTGTGCTTTTTCGACTTGGAGACAGAAAAATTTCACGACGTTCGTCTGAGCAAGTACAGCAGTGTGTGTGTATGTGCATCATTCGACGAATAACAGTGAATTACAGTGAACGGTGTTCGAGGCTAAAGTTTCTATAATTTACGCATTGAGTGATATATTCGCAGCGAGCGTTCAGTCAACTATTAAATGCGATTATTTTTCGCGAACGTTTTTTAGCGGCGAAAACAGCGGGAAAGTGTCTCTCTTGAAGAGAGGTTATCGCTGCGGTGACTGCACAACAGTCCAACAGAACTAGAAACGTAATAAGATGCGTTTTACTGCGATATTGAGTGACGGACACTCGCCGTGCAACAAAAGCGAACAAAAAATGAATTTCGCAATTCGCTTTTTTAAAATAAAAGGTAAACATTTCTTGGCTGAAGGCAATGTCTACCAGAACTGTGCACATATTTATACTCCTTTTGAATATTTCGGAGCACAGAACGGAGAACACTTCAAGGCTCTCGTTTTGTTCGCACTGTTCGAGATATTCGAAAGCGACTCACAAAAAAAGAGCGATTCGTTTGTTGAGAGAAGAGGCTTTGCACCGCACATAGACTCGACTCACTTCAATGTTGTCCATTTAAATTATAGGTTGCGGACAAAGAGAGCAAATTTTGACGGATTACGACGCTTTTCGCGTTTGTTTCTGCGAGTAAAACAAACGGCGAAACATTAAACTAATCGGCGTCCAATTGCTGACACTGCTGCAAAACAACGAACACCGAGAATTCATCTAATTTAAGCAGTGTGCACCTGGAAAACAGCTAAAATACTAATTATAATAGCAGCTCTCATCAATATATACTCGTACGTGTACGAGTGCCGTGCATGCAATGCTGCCAAATATGAATACTCATTTCAAGTGGACGCATTGATGTATTGCTGTCCCACAGCCTCAAGTCTACACATGACTGGCAGGCAAAACACTGTCTCCGCTAGTTTTGCCGTTTTGCCAGCTTTCGAAAACAGTCGCCTTTTGCGAGTTGCGAAACACGGCTTCAATTGTGTTTTACTGAATTACCGTTTACAGACGGAGATTTACAGTTTACAGTTGTTCTTAGCGAATTTCAGAAGATGAACGATCTCTCTTGAGACTGCAACGAAAGACTGACGTTTCTATAATCTGCTTAATCCGCGTAATCTGTTAATGCGTGAAATGTTTTCTTCTTTTTGTTGTGCCGTGAAATGCGGTGAAAACTCGAAAAATGCGAGCAATGTGTCAAATTGCGAAGAAAGAGAAATAAATTGCAGCGGTGTGCGATCTAAGATCTCAGTATGTGTGTCTCGACGAATACAGATTGCAACGCAGTACACTCGCAGTTGCATGTTGTGTTACGTAAAAAAGGTAATTTTAATTTGATCACTTTTGAGTCTCGATTTTGTTTTGGGCGAAATTAAATTAATGCTATTTCCTATATATTTGGTACTCGTTACGCATTTAATTTAAAGCTTGATTTAGTTTTTTAGCGCTGATCGGAAGATATGTGAGAAATACTCGCTGCCCTTTCATATAAGTTCACAATAAAAAATAAGTCAAATTTCGATCAAAAATCAGTCCTGTGGGAATGAGACACACTTCATACACACAACACAAATGCGTGCAACAAACGAACGTGTTCTCATCTCTTGTTTCGGTTGCTTCGCAGTTAGCGAGACACTTTTCGTGGAGGCAACGATCGCACAACGAACCAATTTCGGGAACGCGAAACGGGCTGCGATCAGTTGTGCACTGCAAGACGATCACGACTGCGAATCATCTAATATCGGTTCGCCAATCGTTGCAAATCTCGCATCTCCAGCGAAACGAGAGCAGCGAAGCGTTCGAATCAATATCAATTACGGATTGATCTCAATTTCTCAAAAAATATAATTACAAAAATAAAGACGAAAAGAAGAAATTTGCAGCGTTTCTTTTTTCCTGAAACAGAGAAACAAATGAAAAGTAACCAGAATTGTTTTCTAATCGTAAACGCAAACACACCAAATGTGTAATTCCAATTTCAACCTATTTGCGTTGCTGCATTCATTTATATAATTATTCGTAAACTAATTTCGAAAATAAAACGTTTTTAAAAGAGAGTGAGCGTAAATTATCTATTGTCGCTTCATTACAAACGTCTAATTTGCTTCATGTTTCACTTGTTTTCGCATTACTTTCACATTTCTCTCTCAATAAACTTTATCGCATTCTCGCAATGCAAACACAATTTTTTCGCTTTCTTTTCACTGATCGCTTCGTTGCGATCTGTGTCTCGAAGACGTTTTCTTTCAAGTCATCATAAATTAAACAATTTTACACAATTCACGTTTGTTTCAATTCAATGGCGCACACGTTCCGAGTTACGCGAAATGAGAAATGTTTCAAAGTTTGATTAATGATGTTCAGCTTTGAAAATGAAATTGAAATGTTGCCTCTCTTTGTAAACACATTACATTCTTGAATAATAGTGAATTCAATATTCTAAACTAAACGCTGCAAATTATGAAAATTTAGACACTTTTTCGTTGCACTTTTCCTTGAAATGAAAGCGAAGATCGAACGTTTTGATTTCATTGATTGAATGTTGAAAAAATGTTCTGGAATTGCGGACGAAAGTGAAACGCAATGCGATGCATGTGCAATGTGAGATCGATTATTGCAAACGTTCTGTGAAAGTGATGCAAATGAAGCGAACAGTTGACTGTATCGCGACTGTTTTTCGCATCAATTTCAGTCCGCTTTCAAACGGTGAACGGTTTAGTTGAGAAAGCGACGATTAGTTAGATGCATTCGAGTGACAAGCAGCGAATTGTGAGAAATGTATACTTACGTCGTGAAAGTCAGTCATTTCGTTGGCGGACAGCCGTTGAGGAACGATCAGAGGCTGCGAGTCTTGCGATGCTTGAGAAATGTTGTGGTTTTCGTCGACTACGCTCGGATACGAAATAATTCCCGACAAATCGCACGGCAAACAAACGGACGTCAAATTCATTGTTCAATGAGTAGTGAATGAAATGACGAGACAAAGTTTTAACGAAAAACTCGCAAAGTACTGAGAACCGCACAACAGTAACTTCGATGAATGGATGAATAAATCCAGTTCAATTGGCTAAACATTAAAACATTGATGAGTGTCAGAGCAGAGAAGACAACAAACGAAATGTTCGCAGCGTCCGTTCGCGTTCGTCGTTCCTTCGACTGCTCTTAGTTATTACAAACAATGGATGCGAACATTGAATAACTTTCCCAAAATTGGTGCAGCTTATAAGCAGCAGGCAACTCGTTTGCCTTCTTCGCCGTTGCCTCGTCTGCGTTCGCAAACTTGCGATCGCTTTGATTGCTGCATTGCTGCCTCCACACTCACTCCGCACACACAACACTCGCAGCAACGTTCATGCAATACACACCGATTCAGCGATACTTGCATACACCTCACTGCGAATAATACACTATAACTGCTTTATACTGCGTATCATTACATTTCTAGGGCATCGCTTCAGCTATCAACGCCCCAACTTCCATCTGTCGGCAACACTTCTCTCCACACATTCGCTTCATGTAATTTGCACTTTCTTTTTGCATTAAATGAATCATTGATTGCTTTCCAAAATGGAATGAAAATTGTTCGCCACATTTTCACTGTGCAGCCAAGTGACAACCACTCGCAAATGTTCACAATGTGGTTACATTTACTTTCCGGCGCTCATCTTTTCTCAACATGTTTAATTATTGCTTATTAAACGCAGGCGTTTCTCGCATTAATTTATGAATGCAAATCAATCAAAATCATTCGCTTCGATTGAAACAAACAAGTCACTGTATTGATGTGTTGTTGCATTTCGAAAATACTTTGAATAAAATTTTCATTGCTAATGAACTGATTTCTGGCCATTTATTGTTCAAGAGTGAAATATGACACAAATACAGATAAACAGTAAAAGTGCAACGATTTAAACGCTTTTCAAAGTTTTTTGCCCGCTACGTAAAACACCAGAAAAGGTTATGTTTCGTTGCAACGCGAGTAATTAGCGTTGTTCAACTTTTGTGTTCACTGTTTTGCAACAAAAGAATTTAGAGTAAAAACAAAGCGCGAGAAATGCGAATCGAATCGAAACGGTAACGCAGCTGTGCTGAGAACATAATTAATGATTATTAGCAATTACACAGTTAAGCGAATGAATGAGACGTAATTTCAGTATTCAATGAGAACATCTATTTTGTCGTTTAAATTATAATTTCGCTCGGAATGCAATTTACGAGCGCAACATTCTGAACGTTCACTTTTCGCATTCGTCGAAATGCACATCAATTATTTATTAACAACGCGACTGCGAATTATTAGCGAAACACAACTGAAACTGTAATGAAACAAATTTCGAAATCATTGGAATTTGCAATGAAATAAACGACGAGTAAACACAGTGCAGCGAAGTTCTGAAGTTCTCATAATTATTATAGAAGCAGAGAAGTATTGCAGATAAGATTAGTGTTTGCTTCTTCGGTGAAAGGAGAGAAAAGAAGTTTAATGCGAAAAACGGTCATTCATCAAATATTACTGCACTATTGCCGAACTCGAGTTTATTTGACAGAAACAAGTCGAATACTTTTCGCATCACAAAAAATGTCGAACAGACAAAAAGTATTTTCACTTTTTGTTCCAACAATTTTCGGCGACAATAAATCATTACTTTTTTGAGTGCAGAATGTATGTACGACGAAAAACAAGGCAATAAATAATATTTTCAGATGGAAACACGAAAAATAATTGCGTTTAAAAAAGATTCCCACTGTCTCAACTCATGGATGCTTGGAAATGAAATGTTCGCCAGTTTTTTAACCGGCGAGAAAAGTGCAGCAAGCATTGATTGCAACACAATTTGAACAGTTTGCGTGCATCGCTGGCCGCAACGATGTAATCAACTGTTCGATAGTGGCGAGCGTTTTTTAAGGAATCAAATTTCTCGAAACACGTGTCGCTGAAAAGGAGACCTTTCAGACGTTTCAGTGTTCGCATCGATTGCCGAATCGGACGAATGAAAACGCTGTGTGCTTCGGCTGCTGAATGCGATCGCGTGATGAGCAACACTTGCAGTGCACCGCGAGTCGCAGATCACATTAAATTGCATCCACGAAATGCATCGCCTGCTCTTCGCTCTTCTCCAGTTTTCTGCTCTTTACAACGGAATCAGTAATTATGCAAATGAATGATCGACTCGAATAAGTCGAATATATTCGACACGAAACACTCGTTTCAATGAATAAATGAATAAAACGCATTTTTTACAAAAAGAAAACTTTTTTATTCAGAATAAACTCTAATTAAGCACATTTTTTGAAAAAACGTTCTTTGCGATTTTTATCTGAACATAAAACGAATACACATTTTTACAAACACTAATAGACTCGTAACTCATTAGTAAATTAGTTTTTCTCTTTTTCCTTAATTTATAAAACACACAACGATTCTGGACGAGTTCAGAACGGCAACCAAACAGCTCACAATTGATGGATAAACGAACCTTGGGCGAAACATGGATCGATGCTCAAATCACCGTAGTTTACACGAATGCAAACAAAACTTTTTTATTGATGCGAATTTTGCGTTCAATTATCGTTTCAATCAAATGTAACTTTTGATCAAAGCATACAACGGAAATTTTTTCCGACGTTTTGCACACGCTAATTGCATCATTGCTCGCATTTAATTGGTTTCGAGTTTCGAATCAGTTCTACGTGAATTAAAGATAAAAGAAATGAACACGAAAAACTCGCACAAAACCACAATTTGCCTAATTTTCGCAAAGTGTGCCAATCAAACGTTAAACGCCATCTTTCGACATGTTTGCCGCGCTTCGTTTCACCAATTTTTGTTTGTGGCCCACATTTGAAAGATGGCGTTCGCGTGGCGAGTGTTCACCGATCGCCGTGAGCAAATCGCAGCGACAGTCGTGCCGTCGAATCGTCCCGTGAATACAAATATGAGTTCGCTGCGAGTGCACAGTCTATAATCGCTGTGATTGCAGTGAATGGCAGCCGACGTAATCGAGAAGAAAAGTTGGCGTTCGATGTGAATGAGAGATTAGCGAGTAATTCACAGGTCGCCGTATGGTCGTCCGAAATTACGAGCGCTCATAATTTGAGTGCATTGCAGATGCTCGACGATTGCTCGCGAGCAGCGTTCGCAAGTACAACATTTAATGATAACTTTTCGAGCACTGCTCGCCAGTAAATATGAGAAACAAAGCTCTCACTCTTTTTATTATCGATGAGTGCGTTTACATTATTAATAAAATCGTGACTTGTCGTTCGCTGCGATTTGCACAGCGAACCGTTTGATTTTTGCAGGAACAGAACGCGATTTGAATAATTTGCGGGAAACACTTATTTAGCAGAGAAGTGATCGACGTAAATTCGCACCTTTTCACTGAACTTTTTTCAATTTAATATCGAAATGCGGAGAAAATTGCGAATGTCTGAGTAATTTGGAAAAACATTTGTTTTCACGTGCGCTGCGTATACATAAAGATAATTGATAAAGATTTACGAAACAGATTCATTTCACTCGAATAAATTAGACCGGTGTGTGTGCTGTGTGTATGAATCGCTTGCGTAACTCTTTGCAAAGCATTCCGAAAAGGAAAAATGCTGAATGAAATAAGATTTAATGAGATATTGCTTCGGACTTTTTGTGTTTGCATTCGCTGGATGTCTGGTGTGTGGAAACACGACAATAACGCTATTTGTCACTCGCAATGCGAGCCATAAATAAAGTTTTTCAATTTTTTCACTTTATAATTTCTGTAAAAACGGTTAAATATAAATCAGATCTCTAAAAATTGTTTTTTCGGTGGCAAAATTGAATTCATTCCTTGAAAACGCCGTCTTCTCACCATTCTCACCAAAATTTAGTTGTGTTTCACGCCGCGAATTCATCGGAATTACATTTTATTTCTGTCACTGGATTACAGCGAAAAACAAATCGATGCTTTCAATCGCTCTCTATTGCCCTCTGTTTGCCTGCAACCCGCCGTTTCTCCGCTTTCCAAGTTTACTCTGTTTCGCCTTTTTGCACTCAAACATTGCTTTTATATCGTTTTATTGTGAAACTGACCTCACGTTTCCGACGAATGTGTGAATTTATGGATGCTCACCGAAATGGCGAGTTGCAGGTTCATTGCTGCAATTTCGACGTCATTTTATTAGTTTTGCGAATACGATTACTTTGCCATCGAAGCGGTCCTCTTCAGACTGCAGCGATCATTTAAATATGAATGAAAATGTTGAGGCGACGAAAAGAGACGTGCATGATGAAATTGTTCATTGTTTGCTTCGACTCATCAGTTGTTCATTATTGTTGAATGCAGAAACAGCGACGATTAGTCTAATTTTGAACGTGAGTGAACACCTTAAATTCACCTTTATTCGCGAATTCCAAATTACAATGGAAATAAATATGGTGTTTATTTACATACGTCCCACATGAAATATGATTACTCACTTCGGTGCTGTTACGTAATTCGCTGTTTTATAAAATATTCGTGAATCAATTGCACTATAATAATTGTAATTTGCAAATACACAAATACACAAGTGTTCGAGTGTTTTATACTCATCTACTGCGTACAAACATTGATGTGTGCGTTGTGTGTGCGTTTCGAGTGTGATTAAACATTAGCGAAGCATCTTGTTTGAGTGCCACAAAAAGTGTATTCGAAATTCGAATGCCCACATCAAACATGATGCATATCGCGTACGGATCGTCTTGATTCGTGTAAAATGTCTCCTCTTAACGCCCAGTGTTCATTACTGCAACGCTTTTCAAGTGAATGCGAAAATAAGACGAATAAGTGTTTCGATTTTTCAATATTTAATAAAAATGCTAATCACTAAAAACAAACTGAAGATTAAAAAGAACGTTCGGCCAGCGTTGCGCTTAGCATCTTTTCTATAATTAATTCATTTTTTATTTACAAAAAGTCGTAAGATTACTATTATCATTATGATTATGATTTTATGATTCGTTTCTAATTTGGAAAGAAAAGTTGAAAAGCGACGGGAAACGCACTCGAAACGCATTGCTACGCAATTCGCTGCAAACAAACTGTGTGTTCACTAATATTTCATTTAAAATTTGATGAATTAGTGTGAAATTAGTTGCGAAACTGTGGGCTCATCGTTTGCGTTATACATTTTGACAAAATATAATTAAAATTTTAGATGCGATGATAAATAAGATTTGATTGTCATGTAAACTAATTGTTATTGTAATCGCTTAATTTCGAGAAAAACTTTTTTCAATCTAGCAAAACAAAATAAAGTTCGCAAAAAATGAATTTTTATGAATGATGATAACATATAATTCACTGGCATTCACTGCACACTCGGCTTTCTTCTAAATTTAAAGCGTTCCAGCTAAAATTAATTCAACAATTAATCGCAAACAAAATAAATTTCATTGTTAACTGCACTATTTTCGAATCAATTACAATAAAAAAGATCATTAATTATGTTTTTTGCTTTTCGCAAGAAAACGAAACAATAATAAAGGCAAGAATTCACGAAGAATCGCAATGTGAACAATTATCTGTAATATGCTCACTACTTGCAGCTAATTAAAAAACGAGAAATTTGCACGCATATCGAACCGCATTCGAGCATGAATGGATGAAAGGTTGCAACATTGATGTGTTCGCACAGATTGAGTCGTTCTTTCTCTCCATTCGTCGTCTTCTCGTTAATTCCTCGCAAAAGGCTCGAAATGGACTTTCGCACAATTAGCACGAGTGAATTGCGCTTTTTGCGCAATATTCGCTCATTAATTTATCACTGATTCGAATATAAAAGGAGTGTCCGTAAAAAATTGATGATCCTCGAATGTCGCTATTCCAGTTAATTTTGACGAATTCGAACACTCTTTTCGAGCTAAAACTCGCAAATTTGATAAACTTTTACTGTTATTGCTTCGCAAAGAGACATTTGCGATAATTTAGACGGACTTTTGTGCAATTAACGGAAAATGAAAAAGCAATGAAATTTATACGTTATGCAAATGTGCTGACTGAGATACATTTAATACATTTATAAAAGAAGACCACACATATGATTGATGGGGCGCACGTTTACAACAAATTGCCTAATAATTTGTAACTCTTTTAAGCACTTCGAAGCCAAAGTTTGCATCTTTTTCGCGAAAGGTGTTCGAAATTATAATTTTAAATGAAAGCATGTTTAAGATTAGAATATAACAATCATTAAATGCATACATTTTAACGCAAATGAACGCAAAACAGTGCTGTTGATGTCTCGTTGTGTAGTGATCGCATTATGCAAACTGAAATTAAAATTTCAGTGTTCTTTGATTTATCGTCGAGTTGGTTTTAATGAAGAAAAGCGATGAACGAGAAAATGTTCAGATCGCATTTGAAGAGTGCATGGCAAACACAAGTATCGAGTGAATCGAGTGAAGGGTTGCTCTCAATTTGCCAACCTCTTCGAAGCAGTATATTTAATTAAACCCAATTCGAACTCAACTTTGCCTTTTATTATATTTTCAATTTTCTATTAAAAAAGTATTAATAAATCAAACCGTCGGCAAACATTAAAATGTTCACATTTCGTTGTAAGCGTTTTGTTTACAAAAAATCGATCGTGTATTCGTTTTCAGGTTTGCAATGGTCTGTTTGCTTGGGCACACAATTTGTTGTTTTGTTACCCTTGCATTCAAGCAAACATCATTAAAATGTGAGTAATTTTCTTAGAAATGAAAATCGTTGCTAAATGTGGTTATCGAGAAAGCGATTCACAAAACGTTTCAACATTTAAACATTTTAAACAATATTGTCACGGCTTTTAAGCCAAAATTTCGGTAATAATACACAATTCGTATCTTCATTCTACTCTTTTCAGTTCATTTATACATTTGAATATAAAACGTTTACGCCTTGAGAAATGCTAGTTATTCGAGCGCATTGAGTGCTTAACTTTTTTAAACAACGTTTTTGAATAATCGGCGAATACATCGAAATTTAGTGGTGAAACGGATGGGTGTTATATGCAAATGTAATGTATACGAATACATTAAGTAGACTGAAATAGAGAATGTAAGCACTAAACAGCACTTGTAGACACGAGCCATTCATTGCACTTGCATTCAGTAACAATCGAGCCACGAGCCTCCATCAAATTCTATTATTTTCGACTACCATTTAAATTTAGCATAAATCGAGCGCCGGAAACGCTTTACAACATTAGAAGCCTATTAGAAAACACTTCTTTGTAAACTTTCTTATTCTTTATTCGAACGCAAAAGAAACAACAAAAGAAAAGAAGGAATAAGAAGTATCGTCGATGAGACACAAAAATGAAATTATAGCCGACTTTTTGATAATTCGCTGCTATTTGCAGACAAATATAATACAAATTTCTCGGTTACACCCAAAGACACAAGTCGCACTTTTTTCAATTTTACAAAATTTCCGTTTTTTAATCACACGTTCGACGCAATCTTTGTTCATTTAGGGTTGTTCATTGTTATTAACTGAAGACGATAAACTTTATTCAAATCTGTAACTTATATTTACAACGAAGTAAAGTAATTCACAAAAGAAATGATTACAGACTTATGCGAACTGTTCTCCAAGTTACGTGTGTGTCTTTCTTTCAACAGTGTGATCTATATAAACATGAATATTGCTATCGATACACTTGTGTGCCTATGTCACCGATGAACAGTTTCTCTGATTTTGTGTGAAACGCGGCATTGTTCACACTCTGCGAAGTGAAGCAAACCTGCAAATATTTGGTGTTCGCTTTGGAAGCCGAGCTTTAGGCGATCGTTCAATCAAAGTGTTACTTGCAAATCGACACAGCGATGCAAATGCAATCCACAAATTGCTGTTTAATCGTTCACATTCATGTGTTTGCAACCAAATGAATCGAAAAGTAAAAGTCACGAAAAGTGGGACAAACAACGCACTGCGAGATAGATACAAATCTGACAATTGTTTCGAAAAATGTTGCTTTCAAATCGAAACAAAGATGCAAATGCAATGCATAAATTGTTGTTTAATCGTTGAATTTCATGTATTTTGCGTTGAAATGAATCGAAAGTGAAAGTCACGAAAAGTAGGACAAACAACGCAACAAAGACACAATTTGACAATTCTTTTGGAAATATTGGATCGAAAAACGAAATAAACGAATGATTAGAGAAACGTTGCAAAACACGAAAACAAAAATGAGCTATAAAAATATAGATATCGTTTTTATGTAATATTTGTTTTGCTTTGCTGAACAAAACGCAAAAAGGCAACTTTTGACGTTAGATGCTCATGTTTGCGTTGCATTGTTGCTCTGCTCTTTCAATATGTAATTAATTAATGACAACGCATCTGCTCGAAAGTTCGGACGAACTGCGATCTACGATTAGGTTATTGCCTGCGAACGATGACTGCACTGTTTCTCTGAGTTTTCGTGCGTGTTCAGCGCATATCGCCAAAACGACTTGTATTCAATCTGCACAACCAATTTGTGCGTTTAAACACTTCATTCGTTGTGTAAACTAAACATCGATGTCCACTGAGACATGAAAGATCGCCGATCGCGTGTTCTCTTCACTTCACTTTCAATACGCTCTGTATTCAGTTTTGTTTGTAATTACGTTTGTCTTCGAAACGCCGTCAACAACCCGTAACTCACGTCACACATTTTCATTTTCATTTTCTCTTTTCAATGTTTACAAGTTTATGAAATATGAAATATGCATCGCTGTGTACACATATTTCAGTTAGTAGAGCACACATTTTATTCCATTATTGAATTGCAGCGTTTGCAGGTAATAATTGTTCTTTTAAATTGAATGATTGACAAGTTGTGAAATTATCTATAATTTTACGTCACTGAATGACAATGAATTGTTTCATTTGCAGTGATGCAGTGCAGCGGTTGATGCGTCGTGCACTATATTCAGCTATCGCGTCTGCTGACAACAGTCGACCAACTGTTTTGACAGTGAATTCAATTTACGAATTTTGATGTTGAAAAAGTGAAGCAAAAACAATAGTCGTTAAAGAATATTTATGCCGTTTTCTTCGATAATCCTTCGTTGCGCAGAAAAACGATGAAAAATAGAAAGCGATGACAAGGCTTACACACAATTATTAATATTTAATGATTGAGAAGGATTTTTGAAACAACGAAATAAGCACACAATTTAATGTTCTATTTTAAATTATGGAAAGTTGCTTTCATTTCATTAATAATAAGTAAAGTTAATTTGCAAAATGGTTTTCACCTGAATTCGGTGATTCTCGTGTGTGCTGCTCGTGTGCTGTGCATATAGAAAAGAAGAGGAGACGAGATGAGAGTTGTGCCGAGGATGCCGTTCGCAGACATATGGCGCTTCACTGCTGCATTCTGTTCACCGCTGCTCTCGAATAAAGGTAATGATAGGTATGCGAACAATACTAAAGTAATGATGATGATGATCGACAAGATGGCTTTCATGTTTTTCATGCTCTTTCTATTACTTTCTAGAATGGAAAATTACGTTTCGCGATCTGGCGAGTGTGCTGCGAGAGGAGCAGTGTTTTTTATTGATTTAAAATCCAGAGAATATAGAAGTGAACGAATGTATGCTTCGGATGAGTAGGGAGCAAATAGTGTTCATAAAGTCGAGTACCGATCACCTGCTCTCCGAACGCCTGCTACACGTCCATAAAACTCTTTCAAGACTCGCATCCATTATTAACGATAAGCAATACCATTACTTTTGCGTTCGCGAACAGTTTGCAAACAGCATCCATTGCATGCTTTTTGCTGCTTCAATGATTCATGCGTTTTTATCTTCGAAAAGGTTTCTTTGAAAATTGATGTGAAAACGAATCGAAACCACGATAGTTTCGATATATTCGCGATATTTGTTGTTGCAAACAAACCGAAATCCGGCCATCAGTCAGCACATTGCACATGTCTTCGTTTCGTGTTCACGTTTTGTGTTCAATAAATTAAAGTCACACAAAAGTGATACAAAAACGAGTAAATGTAAATACGTAATTCAATCTGGAAGTGTAATACGCTGTATTTCATCCATAAAAACGTATTTGTATTGCAAATAATTATAAAAGATAATTTTGTTTGTAATAAAAACCTGCAATCATTAAATTTCAATGGAAAACGTTCAGTGTTTTGCAAATGATTAACTTTTGCTGTAAAGAACTGCTAATAATACGACTGCCGTTGAGGAGAATGCATTGCACTGCCTTCCTAATCGTAACTGCGAACAAATGTTTGTATGCCTTTAAAAACTGTAATTAAGATGTTAAAAAAGGAAATTTGGGAGTCGCAAATAAATGAGTTCTGCGTTCAGTATTTAATGAATTATAAATGTGTGACCCTTTCAAAATAAACCTGATTTCATGAGCACAATTCAATCGTTTACTTAGTTTACACTATTTTTTGTGTGTATTCGCGAATCTCTTGCTTTGCACACGAATCACGAAAAAAGTGCTCATCAAGCGACCATTTGAACGAAATTCGAGCAAAGTGTGCGGCGTCTGCTCTCCTCTCTCCCAATATTCGTGTTGCGATCAAAATTCACAACCTTTTCATCTGCGCTGAAAAAGCTCGAGGAGTGTCCTTTCATTTCTCCTCGAACGACTCAAATATCGATTTTTCAATATTTCCTCGAATATATCACCAATTCTTTTCAAGTGAAATCCAATCTCTTTCGTTTTCTTATCCATCTTATCGTTCCTTCTCACAACGTTAGCAACTTTTGTTCATTTATCGATGATTACTTCGATTCGATGCACACTCGTATGTTTCTTGAATATTACACAATGTTAAATAGCTTCGAACTGCATGCATTCTGTTAGAAAGTAACCAGAGCTGAGACATAATGAATTTCGACATTCGATTCGCGTCTGCAGATCTCATTTGCAAATCAATCTCGAAGAGAGTTTTGCAGGACACTGCTCTGAGAAAACAGTGCACACGCGGAAATTCTCAGGAAAAACGCATTATTTCAATTGAATCTACTTTTTCAAATAACGATTGTGAAAGAAGTGTTCGAAACGCAACTTTTTACGAATACGCTTCTAAAAAATAATCAAGTCGCCGTGTAAATCTTAGATCGCACCGTTCTGGTCTCGAAAACACCCATTTTTCGCAAAAAATTATTTATTCTCTATTTCGTTGTGAATAACAAGAGTAACAAATAAAAAACACTAGTGATACATTCTTTAAATTGGCTGTGCATTCAGTAATTACTGTGATTTTAAATGAACGTCGAAGTGAAGGGTTATTACTCAAACGGACCCCCATTAACTCGCAATCACTCAAACACCACAAATCAAATGCAACCACTACAAGCGTATAAGCATATAAACGCTTATAAACTACACGTTCGAGTATAACGTTTCGCTGAATGTACATGTAAGCATTTCACAAAAGACTGCGAAATGAAGTCCACGTCTCGCCGAAACAAACGAATATTTTGCGCAATGCCAACTCAAATGAATGAAGTGTCCAAATTGGATGCAGCGAACACATGCAACTCAACAGTGATCTTTAAAATGTGTTTTCGTTTGCAGGTAAAGGCTTAAAATGTTAAATGTAACTTGAATATTTATGATTCTCATCGAAGTGTCATTTTAAGATTTATGGTTCAATACTCAATATGTGAACACTTATCGAATACACAGTAATGAGATTCGGGACAACTTTTTCATTTCACAACATTGGTCCATTCGAAA